>CM032804.1:14727821-14987895 GCA_019155185.1 Beaufortia kweichowensis | reverse complement strand
TGAGATTTACAGAAAAACTATGTAAAATACCTACAGAAAAGTATTGTAAACCCAAAACATATATTTTTGTATAAATCACAGTGAACTTGTGTAAACTATTAAACAGAATATTTTGTTATATTTTCAACAACAATATGTGATTATAATCAAATTTATTTGTTAAAACTACAAATATTGGTATCAAAACTGAAATACTGTAATACTCAAAACAAAACAATTTTGTTTATTTGACATGCAAATATTGTAAAAATAAAGTTTTAGTCAGTTGTTCTTAAAATACAAATAAAGTAGAGCCTATGTAAGTCACTTTACAAATTTATGCTGTACTTTTAACATAGTTAATTAAATGATGCAAATAGAAGTATAATAAAAAAAAAACGTTTTCACAAAAAAATCCATTGTAAACCTGAGAGGTTGCATAGCATAAAAATATAGGCTACAATTATAATAATAAAATTGTTTTTATAATTCAGGTTATTAGCATATTGCAGAGTGTGTGTATATAATAAATTACAATTATTATGCAAAGTAATACTGTTCAGTCCTAATCCTTGTATGTCTTATGTTTCTTTTAGTCTTTAAATTTGAATGTATTAGTGGTCTTCTACATCTACTGATAAAAATCATCTGAGCATTGTGTCATCACAGAGCTAAACAACATGGCCTGCTTTATGTTTATTTGAAGCCTACTATTTATAGCATGTGTATAAGGAATTAAAATGATTTAGGCCCCTGTGCAAAAGTAACACTTCTGATTAGTTCTAACCATAATCCTTGTATGCTTAGTTTCTTTTAGTCTTTAAATTTTAATATTTAGCCTACTGTTTTCTATTTATATTTATAAAAATTATTTGAGCATTAATATTATCACAGGTTAAACAACCAGTGCCTCCTCTAACTACAGACTTGTCTTCTCTCAATGTGTATGAGTCCACCTAATTTTGAATTTCATAGTGCAGTCTCTGATTGGATAATTAGCGGGAGAGATGCGGAGGCCTTGAGGGCAGAGTACTTGAGCTCCTCTGCTGGCGACGTCAATAACGAGCCAGAAGCGGGTTGAAAAAAAGAGGCTGAAGTCTTGAACATTTTAGTCATTTTAAAAGTTTTTAGGACAAATCTACAATTTTAACAAGCGTTTTTAAAAGAAATTAGCACAGTAGCTTCACATTTAACCTACTTTTTTCGACACCAAACAAAAAATGTGTGCTGAGAAGCACATGGTGTAACTAGCACCAGTTGATATTTAAGACCAGTAGCTAAAATTAGCTAGATAAATGTGTTATAAATTATTTCAACTGAAAAGCACAGGCAAACACTTAAAATCTAAAAATGATCACCTGTGTCTTTTGTAAAAGAAATTGGATACATTAAGAGGCTATGTTTTACATTGCAGGGTGCATAGGAATGAGCCCGTTGTGTTTTAAATGTGTTGGCCAAACTGTAGTCAAACATTTACCACGTACTCAGCTTTCAAGGGCCATTTTATCGTGTGCACAATGCACCACAAGCTGCTCCTATGGCTGTAGTTCTTGATTTAAAATGTGCAGTTTCATTATGTGCCTGCCATTTTCACACAGTGAAAAGAGCTAGTGTCTCACTTAAAAGATCATATTGGAGGGGCGGTCTGTATCATGTCCAGTAAGTGGTTGTATGCGTGTTTACAAAAAGTCGTCATTTACTTCTCACATGTGTAGGAAGCATAAATCATGCTCCCAGATAATATCGATAGCCAGTACAGAAACTCGCCCTCAGCCCCCAGATGTCATTGCCAGTACAGATGATTCCAGAAAACACACATGAAACCATGCCAACAGCAAGTGCAGCCAGTGATATGCCAGAGAATGATAGTCAGTCTTATCTCAGAAACATGTGTCTCTTTTACCTAAACTGCAGGGACAGCTGCTTATTCCTGCCTCTACTATACAGACTATTGTTGAGGAAATGCAAAATGTGCACGAGTTAGGTCAAGCCTATACAATAACTAAAGTAATTTCTTTTTAAAAAAATGAAATGAGCCTATCAGATGAAGCAGTCTCTAAAATCTGTGACTGCATTAAAGAGTCAGATTTGTTCTCTGCCTGTCATCAGGGACAATTAAGAACAACATACTCCAGAAATCAGACATTCACAAAAATGTTTAAATACACAGAACCCCAAAAAGTGTCATTGGGAACGGATGAGAACATGACACAAAAATGTGCTTACTACATACCAGTGGCAGAAACTCTGAAGAGCTTTTTACAGTCACATTTAGGGATGAATACACAGTCACAACAGTTTGGAAATCCTGATGTAGAGGTTTTTACAGATATATATGATGGACAAAATTTCAAATGTCACCAGTTCTTCAACAAAAACCCTGAAAGCCTCAAACTGATTTTGTACCAAGATTCATTTGAAATTGTGAATCCCCTGGGTTCTGCTAAAAAAACACACAAAGTTCTTGCAGTCTATCTTTCAGTAGCAAATTTACCCATTCATTTGCGTTCAAATACTGATAATATGTTTTTAGTCTTGTTGTGTGTTGAGAATGATCTTAAGCGTTTTGGAGTAGCCAAAGTTTTCTCAGAGTTGTTGGCAGATCTGAAATCCCTGGAGACAGATGGAATAAATGTAGATGGAGAAACCGTAAAAGGGGGTCTTTACTGCATTGCTGGGGATAACTTGGGTTCTCATTGCATAGGTGGGTTTACAGAGAACTTCAGCCGCTCTCAATATTTTTGTAGGTACTGTGAAATCACAAGAAGTGAGTTTGTGGATGACCCGAATGTCTGTGGTCCTCCACGCACCCAAGGCATTATGGCCTTAGCTGTTGCTGATCTTCAAACCGAAAACATCCAAGGTGTCAGAGGAATAAAGGTAAACTCTATCTTTAATGCCCTTGAGTCTTTTCCACGTATCCCACCCTGGTCTACGCCCTGTTTTGGGTCATGACCTCTTTGAAGGAGTCTTGTCATATGATCTAGCACTGTACCTGAAGAACTTTATAAAAAAGAAAAAAAATGGTTCACATACTCACTCTTAAACAGAGCGCATCAAACAGTTAAAAGTATAAAGGATCTGAAGCACTCACAAAGCCATGTGCTGTCAACCCGGACGAGTCAAGTTATCAGGGCAAAGCCATTCAAAACTGGAACCTTTGAGATTGCTACCAGTATTGATTGGAGACAAAGTGCAAAACCATGAGGATGAAGTATGGCAGTTAGCTCTCCAGCTAAAAAGACATTGTGGGATCTTATTTGTTACTCAGAACATTTCCTTGTCCCAGATAGCATATCTTGACATTTTGATCCAAGAATATTTGGAGTTGAGAAAGATGTTGTTTCCTGAAATTCAGTTAAAACCCAAGCACCACTATTTGCGCCATTATTCAGCTCTGATCTTGAAATTTGGTCCATTGATTAGGTTATGGGCGCTTAGGTTTGAAAGTAAACACAGTTATTTTAAAAAGATGTGCCAGACACTTGAAAAACTTCAAAACATATGTCAAACTTTGTCAGAGCGTCATCAGATGTATCAGGCATATCTTTTAGCTGGGCAAGAAAGCAGTAAAGTACTGCAAGTGAAGGACAGCTGTGTGTTTTATCAACCTCTACAGTAACACTATTAAACATGCAATCAGGGAACTAACCTTTTCAGAAAGCAACACCACAGTTACACTTGAGACATTCAATTACAAGGGGCACTACATATAAAAGGACAGTTTCTTGTGTACAGAAATTATGAGGATATGGAATTTGGTGAACTTTTACTCATCTTGATTCATAATGACACATCTGTGTATGTTTTGATGGATATCCACAAAGGCACCTTCCTCTCAGAATACCATCTGTATTCTGTGGCAAAGAGACAGTCTTGGGTTACAGTGTATCAACATTAATGACCTGCCTGATTTCTATCCTTTGGTATCATACATTCTTAATGGATGCCAAGTCATTCCACTAAAACACAGTATTGTGGCAAAATAAAGTCAATTAAAGCTCACTTATTGCTGTAAATAGTTTGACAGTAATAAGTGTTATCTATCATGTCTCAGCTTTGTTAATTGTATTTGCTGTATATTTTTTTCTGATCTGTTTGAAGGTGCAAATATGACTGACTCAGAGCGAACCTTCCTAGATGTCACCATCATGGAAGCCCTACCACAACTTCAAGCAGTAAACAAAAACATCCTGGAAGAGCACTTGCAGTCCATTGGAGTCGAGATGTATGATGATCTACGCTTCGTAACGGAGGATGATTTGATGACAGCATTAAGACCTGTAGAAGCCAGAAAGCTTCTTTCTGTTTGGAAACGGAAATGTAAGTAAAACACTATACACAACTATTCAAAATCAAAACCAGACATGGGCATAATGTACAGTGTTTGTGTTTTTTTGTTTTGTTTTATTATCATTTAAAGACCAGACTCAGAGAACAGCTCACTATCATCTGTGGAAGCCTCACCTGCAATCGCTGTCAATGCTCTCTGTTTCACCCGAAGTTCATTGTCAACCTCCTCCAGCAGCCCAGGACTTGACACTCATTGGGACGACAACTTTGAAATTCCATGGAGTAAATTTCCTGAGGAAGTGATGCAGTCTTTAGAGAGGGGAAAAAGGCCAGGCCCAAAACTAAGGAGGCAAATGGTCCGGATTGTTGTGACTGAGATGATGGAAAAATGCCCTCATGTAGGTAAAAAGCATTCAACTGACGTTGCAACAAAAATGGTGGCAAAATATCCCAATTCTCTCAGGATGTTATAGAGGGCGATATTGTTGGAACAGGCTACCATTCCTTGTCAAACAGTTGCAAAACAGAATTGAAAATGTCAGGAGCACTTCAACACTCAAAATAGAAGAGAAAACATCAGACTGACTCAGGCGACACAGGCGAGATCCCATTAGAAGAGAGCAGCAATGCAGGACACTTATGGATGTGTTAAATGGAATGTAAAATTTCTGCCCTTGAAGAAACTCAAGAGAGCCAGCAGCAAAGATGGAAAAACTCAAGGTGATGTTCCAACACTCTGATGCCAATCCAGAGGAGGTAAAATGCCTAATGAAGTCCACGTTTTGCATGGCGTCAACATGTCAACCAGGAAAAAGTATCAAATGCCTTAGAAGAAAGTGGCCGTTTTGGTTTGATGAACTTGGCATGTCTGTACACTATGGAACTCACTGGAATTGACCTCAAAGAGACATTCACCTTGAAATTTGGATTTGAAGGAAAAAGGCTTCTCGACTACATGACCACAGTTTGTGTCAACAAGACCAAGAAGTTCCTTCAGAATTATGCAAGGCTTCAGAGGAGGATCGTGGACTGCAGAATGGCTGCTCAGATGATTTGATAGAGATGATCCTGCTCCTGCTCAGCTACTTTGATGAGGAAGGAGGAATCCATGTTCTTCCATGTAGAAGATACATGTCTGCCAGAAAGAGGTCCAACTGGAGCAGAGTGCCTCCTGACACCTTCTGTTATTGTCTGTGGTAAGTCCGTTTCATATCTTTCTCTTTTTTTTTTAATTGCACTGTTTATAAATTTGTCATGTGACAAATTATTAATATAACCTGTTAAATAATTTGTTCATAGGACAGTCCTGCTATTCCTCCACAAGGTACATGCTGAGTCTGGATCGGAACCTTGTCAACACAAACATCTCCTCCTTCATTTCTGCGTTGTGCCTCATGTTCGGAAGCTACTACTGTTTTAATATTCATTATCCATCTGAACTGGCTTCAACTCTGGAGTTTCTTCAAAGGTGAGTAAACATGGCTTATTCATTTCTCAGACCTGGGACTCTGGACCTGGAGTCTGGCTCCGAGGTCTTGGTCTTAATCCAGACCTTAAAGGGTTAGTTCACCCAAAAAGGAAAATTGTCATTAATTACTTTCCCTCATGTTGTTCGACACCCGTAAGACCACCTTTCATCTTCAGAACACAAATGAAGACATTTTAGTTGAAATCCGAAGGCTCAGTGGGAGCCTCCATTGGCACAATGTACTTTGCACTTTCAAGACCCATAAAAGGTAGTAAAGATGTCATCACAAATTCCATCTCACTACAGTGCTTCTATAATCATTTTATGAAGCACAGAGAATAGTTTTTGTGTGCAAAAAACAACAACTAAATAACAACTTATATAGTGATGACTGATTTCAAAACACTGCATCATGAAGATTCCAACGTTATGAATCAGGAGTCAAACTGCTGAAATCACGTGACTTTGGCGATCGGACAGCTGAACCGACTGATTCTTAGCGGTTGAAGCTTCATGATGCTGTTTTGAAATCGGTCATCACTATATAAGTCGTTATTTAGTTGTTATTTAACTCTAAAAACTTCTCTAATCTTCATAAAAGTTATTAATAATCAGCACTGTAGTGAGATGGACTAACACGGCGTCTTTAGGAGCTTTATGTGTCTTAAAGTGCAAAAGCTATGAATTCATCATCTTCGGCGCAAAGTAAGGTCAAATGTACCGCGATACAAGCGCATCTCAATGGGATACAAGCAGCGGAAGTGTACATTGACCTCCCAGCTGGAAGAGATGAGCGTTCATGATTGTTGAATATAGCGTTGTATTTGAGGTAAAAATTATATAAATATGGCTTATTTTCTCACACAAACCCATCATTTTGTGTCTTAAGATATCAATGTGTCGTCACGACCCGCTTGGGAGCTTGTTGTCTAAGCATGTTTTTACTCTAATAAAATTGTTATCCATTCACATGCATTATATGACTGAGAGAATGCAACGGCTGGAGTTAAAATCTTCATTTTGTGTTCTACTGAAGAAACAGAAGTCACCTACATCTTGGATGGCCTTGAGGTAAGCAGATAAATGTAAAATGTTCATTTTAGGGTGAACTATCCCTTTAACTAAGGCTGGAACTTCGAGAGTTAGACCGGACTCAAGCCCGTTCTTAGTCTGGGTCTGACTCTTGGCCTTGCCTCCGGTGTGGCCTGAGTCTCTGCTGGGCTCTGACTTTTTATATATATATATATATATATATATGGGGAGGAGAACTTAAAGACATTAATACATTTATTCAGCAAGGATGCATTAAATTGATCAAGTCACAGTATAGACATTTATAATGTGGTAAAAGCTTTATAATTCAGATAAATACTGTTCTTTGGAACTTTCTATTAATGAAATAATCCTGAAAAATTGTACACAACTGTTTTCAACATTGATAATTAGGGATGTCACAAGTACTGGTACTTGATTTTCCAAGTCTGTACTGAAATCTTTAAAAAATGTGGCGATACCAGCATTTCTGTAGTACAGAAATGCTGGTATTATCTGATTCTATAATTCAGTACAATAATAAATAGTAAAACAAAAACATTTAGCTGTAGTACCAAAATTGGTACTGTAAATTTATGGTATTGGAATATTGGAATACCGAATGTTGGTACTGTAACATGCATGATGATTAATAATAATAATAATAAGAAGAAGAAAAGCAATTAGGCATATGGTGATTTCTGATGTGACTCTAAAGACTGGTGGAAATGATGCTAAAAATTCAGCTTTGATCACAGGAATAAATGCATTTAACATATATTCAAATAGAAAAGTTATTTTAAATTGTAAAATCTTTCACAGTATTACTGGTTTTGCTGTATTTTGAATTAAATAAATGCAGACTTGGTGAGCAGAAGAGACTTTTAAAGTCAACTTGTATACTATGTTTTTTTAACTGATCAAATAAAATTCTTAATATGCTTTTATTCTGCAGGTGCTTTTCTCAATAAACCCAGAGAAAGGAACCAAAGTAGAAAACAAAAACTCAAGCGTCGTCTCAGTGTGAACGCCCGAGTCCTCACCCTGATACAGGAACTCTCCGATCATGAGTGGCGTTAAGTCTAAACTCTTTCTGTGGACTCTGACTTTGTTTGAGAAGAGGTACTGTTTTGTTAGTTGTAATTGTTTTAAAGTCTTAAAGTGACTTTTGTTTGAGAAGATGTACACTTTTGTTAGTTGTAATTGTTTTAAAGTCTTAAAGGTCCACTAACTTTTTCTGGTAGAGAGTCTGCCACCATGTTGTCTACGTTGAAAAAAGGCATTCAATTGTTTTATGCCATACATTTGTTGTTGTTGTTGTTGTGCACCTGGCATTTAAAGGGATAGTTCACCCAAAAATGAAAATTTGATGTTTATCTGCTTGCCCCCAGGGCATCCAAGATGTAAAAGTAGAACACAAATGAAGATTTTTAACTCCAACTGTTGCTGTGTGTCATTCGTATAATGCATATCAATGGGGTCTGTTTATAGTATGCAAGCTATGAGAGTAAAAAGCACAGACATACGAATCCATATTAAACCATGCGGCTTGTGATGATGCATTGATATCTTAAGACACGAAACAGTATTTCTTTTTTTTCTTTTTTTTACCTCGAATACAACTGTCCAACTGCCGTCCCCGCGCCATCACTTCCGGCGACGGTCAAAATACCGGCGCGATCATAGAAATGTATATGTAGATGCCTCATTCGACCAATCCGTGCAGAGATATATATATATATATATATATATATATGCTTTTATTCTGCAGGTGCTTTTTCTCAATAAACCCAGAGAAAGGAACCAAAGTAGAAAACAAAACTCCAAGCATATCGTCTCAATGTGAACCCTCGAGTCCTCACCCTGATACAGGAACTCTCCGATCATGAGTGGCGTTAAGTCTAAACTCTTTCTGTGGACTCTGACTTTGTTTGAGAAGAGGTACTGTTTTGTTAGTTGTAATTGTTTTAAAGTCTTAAAGTGAATATATATATATATATATATATATATATATATATATATATATATATATATATATATATACGGATCGGTCGAATGAGGCATCTACATATACATTTCTATGATCGCCAGTATTTTGACCTTAAACTGGAAGTGATAACCTGAGGGGACGGCAGTTGGACAGTGTTGTCTTTGAAGGTAAAAAAATATATATAAATAAATACTATTGGGTTTCTCGCAGAAACCAATCGTTTCGTGTGTTAAGACATCAGTGTGTCGTCACGAGCCGTAGAGTTTAATATGGATTCATATGTTTGTGTGTTTTTACACTCATAGCTCATCCTATAAACTGTTCACTTTGATATGCATTATATGAATGGCACACAGCAACAGTTGAAGTTAAACATTTTCATTTGTGCTCTACTGAAGAAGCAAAGACAGCTACATCATGGATGCCATAAGGGTAAGCAGATAAACATAAAATTTTCATTTTGGGTAAACTATCCTTTAAACTTTGTGACAAAAATGTCCAGATTTTAATCTGGAATATTTCAATTAGATTCAGGGATATCTAAATTCATATCCATACTATTGGAACATTACAGGCAGGAGAATGCAGGTTGTTGTGCACCTGGCACTTATACTTTGTTCAAAAGTTTGTTGGGGAAAAAATGCATCCAATTGCTTGCAACTATTGATGATGTTTAAAAAAATAAAATAAAATTCTCAAGTGATATTTTCCTCTCGTCTTTTCTCAAGATGTATTTGAGATTTACCACAATCACTTCATTAAAACATAAAAATACAGCATATTATGAATAGATTTTATGTATAATATACTGAACATCCCTATTTAAAATGCAAAGATTTACTGTTGTTTTACCAGTTTAAATTAGTTTTTTTGTTTGATATTTCCCTGTTAATTGTATCATTTATTGATGCACAATAAGCAATTATTTCATGTAAAAAATATAGGAAATGGTTTATTTATATACAACACAGTTATGTGAAATTAACAAAAATACTGTGATTCAGCCATTGATTTCATTCACTGTAAATCAATTTACATATATTGTCAGTAAAGTTATCTACTGTGCTGCTGTAATTTTTACAGTAATTCTCTGGTAACCACAGCTGCCAGCGTTTTCCTGTAAAAACAACAGGTTTTTTTTTACAGTGTAGTAAACATCCCAAAGACGTATAAATTAAACACGCACATGAATATGTATTGAATAAGGTATATGTTATCTTATTCATTTTGATAATACTATATGTAATATAAATGGGTTTGTCATTGTACTAGTTTATTGTTGTTATGTCAAATAATAAACTGGAGACTGACCTTTTTTTTTTTTTATTAAGTTTATTTGTTATTTTGCGGATATATCATGTTATCCCTCTTATTCATTTTGTGTATAAAGGTTTGTTTAATATAAGAGTATGGTGGCTTTCTCAAGCTAACATAAATTTTAATAATAAATCATTACAGATACTCCTGTCCTTACAATGAAGTATAAAACTGAATCAACTGAAGGCACGTTTGTTGTCTCATATTTAAAGGATTTATAATTAGGTAGGACATAGATATCTCTAATAAAGTACCTTATTACCTGTATATGATCACTTGCAATGTATTCGATGTGCTACAACAGTTTAAAGTAGGGCTGTAGCTATCGAATATATTAGTAATCGAGTATTCTACCGAAAATTCCATCGATTAATCGAGTAATCGGATAAAACCCATTTTTGCTTAATTATAGAGCAATATTAAATATACAAGAAAAAATAAGACAGGTTTAATAAGACCTACTAATTGGTTTCCTTTCTTAGAAAAAAATCTACATTTTTATTTTTTAAATGCATATTATACAACAATATTTTGTATCAAAAGATGCAAAAACAAATGAAAAAAACTTTCAAATGACTTTATCAAGTATCAAACTAAGGCATACAATAAAGTAAATAAATAATAATAATAATACAAAAACACTGCCAAAAACTTTCTTTACTAAAAGTTTCAAAATCTACAGTTCAGTCATTTGTGGCATTTAGGAGGCAAAAATGTGTGGACAGGAACTTGGAACAAGAGTCCAAACATAGTTTCACATGGAGTGCTTTAAGCTAATATATTCATGAGAATATAAATGTCTCTCTCTACCTTTAAAGTCTTTAAAGGAGCCTGTGATTTAAAATGAATTAAAATGAAAATTTAATTAAAACATTAAATAATGTTTAATCGTAAAAGCCATTCACAACTTTTTTGGACAGTAAATTAATTCCTTTGCTAAGTATAAACTGTTAAATAATCTTTTCTTTCCTCTACAGGTATTTATCTAGCACTGCAAAAACATTATAAACTTAGGAAAGTACTTCTTAGTACTATTGTTGATGTGTCGTTTCATTGTCTCCTAATATTCCTAAAGTCGCTTTGGATAAAAGTGTCAGATAAATGACTAAAAGTAAATGTAATGTAAATAATCCGGTGGTGCCCCTCCGCATCCGTCGTGCGGTATATTTTCACAGAATTACACTGGCCGTCGTGGTTTATCCCTTAAATAATTGACACGCATCATTTAATCTCGATTAGCAGCCAATCACACTGATTTAACGCTAAATGACATTGAATTTACCTGGTCTCGGGTGATGGTCCTTCGGTCTCTGAGTAGAGTGGATGTTTTCTTTTGAGATGCTGCAGCATAGACGATGTGCTGTTGTGGTATGCTAACTCGATCTTGCAATGAACACGCACCACAGCGTTCTCTTTATTTTTCAATTTGAAATGATCCCAAACCTTGGACATTTTCTGTCGTTTCCTCCTGTTTATTTCTTCTGTTTGCTCATCGCCATTGTTATCGCACCCTTCCATTTTGCAGCCTACACTAGTTCGCGCTCGCGCCCTCAAATCAAAACACCGCCAACTCCTTCCTTGCGTCTCCTTCCGCTTTGTGGGCGACGTAAGCGCATTGTGTCGTAAGCGCAAAATCATTGTAAAAACGTGAGCTTTAAAAATTTTAAAAGAGCCTCTTAAAATTAATTAAAAGAGTCTTCGAGGCAGAGGAATTTGCCTCGATAATTTTTTGTAATCGAGTTACTCGAGTTACTCGAGGAATCGTTTCAGCCCTAGTTTAAAGCGAAAAACCACACTTCCCCTGCTCACTTGTATATGTTAAAGGTGAAGTCTGGACCTTTCCAATATGGCGGCGCCGTTGCCCTATTGCATCAACGGGCCAAAGCGCTCAAGTGAACACATTTATGAACGCATGCACAAGCGTTTTCCCAAGATGCCGTCGAATAGACTGACTTGACTTGAAAGGGACTTTGGCAGATATTTGCAATTACGACACTAAACAGCAGATGGCGTCATGTACGCATGAACTCCACCTGTTAGCGCTGTGTGACGTCAAGCACCTCACCTATCTCCCCCCGTCCCTCACGCGCTCCCACATTACGCGCACTCATGAGTGTTCACGCGCACTGCTCTGAGCTCAACTCCACCTGCCCGTTATTGAGTAACACTGGAGGCACTTTCTAACACCGGCAGTTCTGCTATGATGATTTACCGATAAACGCGCTGTCCTGTGTGAGATATTCTGGACTTATCGATCTATCGGAGAGTTTTGACCAAGCTGATTATTGCTGTTTGAGTGCGCGCGAGAGGGGCTGAAGAATGTCGCGCGACCCGGAGGAGGTGAATAAACTGACCGAGAGCACTTACAAGGTGAGGGAAGTGACACTTTGAAACTTGAAACACTGATGTATTTCACCTGTTGAGTCCACGATGGCCATGTTAAGCGTGAAACCGTCAGATATGTGGCGGCATACCTTTATATATATATATATATATATATATATATCGACCGCAGGTTGACAGGTGGCAAGTTTTTTTTGTAAGTCTATGTGGATTTGGGTTATTTAATGTTTAGGGAGTAAAGCTTAATAAGAAAAACAATTTTCCTTAAGTTATTGTGATTTAACTCTGTCGTTAAGAGTCTCGGGTGGGTCTTTACCGGAGCATTTCATTTATTGACACACCCAGATGATTCAGATCCGTATGTTCTATATTAGATTATTAGATATCTAATGACAAGTCTATTAATGCCTCATGGTAAGCTATTTTACCATCACGTAACCCTACTGTAAATCACAACTTTCGTTTCTTTTAAAAGCTTTCAGAAAGCATCACTACATCTGGAATTAAATCATGACACATTTCTCACATCAACATTTCAGCTCTGGATCAGAAGAGAAAAACGAAATTATATTTGCCATAAACAAATTAGGGATTGTCATGTCATTTAAGTAAATCCCCCCGTCTAAATGTATTACTGTCATTTATCTAGTGGTTATTTTAGGATCACTTATTGGCAAGTTTACAATCAATATTTAATAGTAATAAATAACAAAATGTAAGTAACTTGAGATATATGAAGGTAATTTTGGTCATCTCAAAGTAGATCCTACATCTCTTATTCTACTGTAGTGTTGTTTTCAATGGGATAAGGTTTATTATCAGAGACCTGCTCCCACGCCCTATCCACGAGGACGTCATTCCTGTATAATATCAGCTGTGCTTCCTCTTTCACAGTCTCACTTAGTTCAGTACATGTCTGGGAGTGGAGAGGAGGAGTGGGCCGACTTCATAAATGAAGGATTAGTAAGCATTAAGCACATGTATGTCGAGACAGTAAATATAACCAAGCCCAAGTGTTCTCCAGTGACTCATTCAAATCTCTGCGTCTTCCTCAAAGTTCAAAGTGCGAAGAAAAGAAAACTAGTGCACTGTTGCTGCATATACTCAGCAGTGTTTCCAGGAGGTTTCTCTTCTCAGCTGCTCGTACAAACTTTACTGTCAGTTCGAGGTGTTTCTCAATACTGAAACGGAGAGGTGCGTATGAATTTCAACAAAACATGTTGTTGTTCCTCACCTTCCGTGGCAGTGGAGAAACAGGCAACCACAAACTTTGAAATGTGTGAAGAACCACAGGAAGTAGCCTGATGTTGGAGCTGGTCATGTGTTGAAGTCCAGTAGATATCTCACGCTAACAATATGTCAAGAGTACTATAAATCTCATAATGGTCTCTTTAGGTTGGAGATTCCTGTGTTTTTGATAAATCACTTAAAAAACTGACCCATTTGGGAACAACTGTTGCCAGCCAGTAAGGTCTCCGTCAGAATAGACGTCAACTCCTTCAATATTCTTTAAAAAGCATCTGAGGTGCGCATATGAACTGTACAAGATATTACACATGATAGAAGATACATACTGTACAAGACACACAGTTTCTAAAGATGCTCAGACTGCTGTATGTTTGTATGTTAAGGGTTGTCCACAAGAGACGTGTTCCAACGTCCATAAGCTCTATTACTTAATAGGTAGTGTACTCATCAAATTGATGTCTTTGGCTCAGTCTATTGCGTCATGTTTCTGAGATTCTATGTGCACATTTACTTGAAGAAAACTGAAAAGTTTATTTCCTTTCTGGAATTATGTCTCATCCACTCACATACATTAGCATTTGAACTATTTGCTTATGATGAATATATAATTTGCTTATATTTGCTTATTATTTCTTTTCTCAGAATGTTATGGAACAGTTCAACCCGGGGTTGCGTAACCTCGTAAACCTGGGAAAGAGCTATGAGAAAGCCGTTTCAGGTGAGCATCCAGAATAATTCATATTTACACTTTAAACATTTTTTACTTTTTATTCGTTTCATTTCATTTATTTTGTTAATAAATGTGTTTGATCTGTGAATGATTGTAATTCTCTTAACATTTAATATAGACAAGAGTAAATGGCCTGTAATAGTGTTTCTTGGATGAATTTCTTCAAAACAAACATTTTTATACATGCATTACAGTGTGTATGTCCGAATAGGGCCCAGTTACCAGTCTGGCTAATATATTGTTGCATCACGCATGTTTAGTTTGTAAAAATGTTAATCTGATTTGATATCCAGGCGTGATAATTGATCACATTTACAAAAACATCATTGCCTTGTTAAATCTTACATGTTCTTATCTCTGTCGTGCAGCCATGGTCCTGGCTGGGAAGCAGTACTTTGATGCTGTATCTAAGATCGGAGAGAATGCGGCTGTATCGCCAGTGTCCAGAGAATTGGGTGAGTCACAGATAATGTACCCACCGTCCTTTTCATTGAGAACCGCATGCACACTTTTCCATTTACTTCTCCCGTCGTGCTGAGATATTAAAATAAGTGCTGTATGCTCTTTCGGCTCACAAAGACCTTTGCAAAAGCTTAAGAGCATTCACAAAAGATATCTGCCAAAAAAGTTAACGCATCAGGTTTTATTTCCAGCAAGTGTCCTTAGCGCTGAATACTAATAAACAAATAGACTTTTAATCTTTCATTATCATAATTTTTATCGTGTCAAAGATATCATGAGTCATTATCTCTGATTATATGATTGCTATGTGTCATAAAAACACAGTTTAAGGACTGCTTCAGAGATAAAACGTTCAAAAACATGAAACATGGTGCTCGGGAGCAGGAAAGAAACAAGAACAATATGAGCCCACGGCTTCTTCTGGTTGGTTTGCTTTTGGGATTAACATTGATGAGCTGCGCACATGCGTGATATGTTAAAAAAAGAAATGAGACGCAGCCGTGCTTGTCAAAGAAAAAGTTCATTTAAGTGTTTGTGTATATAGAAAAACTATTGAAAAGCAGGCCATGGAATGCAAAAGCATTGTGTTTGGTCCAGATCTTGTTGCAGGTCGGTTCTGAAAGATCGTGGACAGGAGTGAAAAAGAAATAGCGAATGATAAAACACATTAATCCCATATTTTTGGTTGTTGTGACATATGCAATATGCCCATTAAACTCTACAGCAAGATTTTCAACAAATCATGTTTAAACGTTTCTTGCAGTAAATGCAACAAAATGTTCCTCACACGAGACTATTTTATGTACTACACATACTATAAATAATACTCTTTGGAGTCTCTTTCCTGTTCTTAGTACAGTCTGATTACTTAAGTTTTGAGCTATGAATTTTACTTTGGGTAAATGATTGACTGGTTGCCTTCCTTGGAATTTTTTGTAATGTTGTTTTTCCCTGTATGGGAGTGTTTGTGAACATTAAATAGCATTCATGCTTTAAAGTAACAGATATTCTTTTCTTCACATTTAAGTCCCATAACGTGAATGACCTTTCCTTGACCTTTGCTTTGGAGGGCCGTAACATTTGGACATCGCCTCAGAGGTTAACACAATGCCCTTCCTATCCATAGGCGATAAGAGCAGAAACCTGCCTCTGTTTGGGCAGATAACGTCCGAGCACAGCCCTCGCGTTACACATCGCTGCTCGTTTCTTGGCCAGTGGAGCCTCTTGAGTTCTGAATGCTCGGCCGGGCTGAAACCAGAGCTGACTTCAGGCGGATGAGCTGACATCGGATAGTCTTGAGAGTCACAGACAGATTGACTCACCTGAACCCCCCTCCCATCTCATGAGGTCAGGTGTCAGTGTGACGGAGTTCCTTTCATTTTTAGCCTGGCCCACCGAAAACAACACATATAGTTAAGCCCTTACCACGCCAGTGTCCCCCACGTTTATAATCCAGCGAGGATTTGTTTAATCGCCTTCAGCCCACGCAGATGTAACATTACACTTTTCAAGATTGGCCACTGCATTCTTTCAGCTTGTTGAAGGATATTTTTCCATTGTGGCTCAATCATAGCAGAGCATCAGATTACACGCAAAAACTTCACTGGAATATCATTCAAATGCTCGTGACTGTCGTAGAGGCGGGCTGCTTTCGTAGAAGTGCTAAGTAATGCATGAATACACGTGTGCGACACTGTAAAATTCCTCCCGTCTTAAAGAAACCGTGCACCTTATTGAATAACACAAAGGTCATTTAGGTTCGATTGTGATTCTTATTCTGTCATCATGCCAATGCAGGCATAAACTAAAAATGTGGGCACGTCGCATTAAATCGCCAAATTTAAATTAAAGCAGCTTTGGTAGCTTTGTTGCTGTGTTAACATGCGTGTTTGTTGCTCGGATTGCAGTTCAAGCCTAATAGCATTTGACCACATAAATGACCAGATGTAAATGCAGCCAAGAAGGATTGTGATTGTAACACTAAAACCCTGTTCAGAGCTCTGCATGACCTGTGACCACATTGTCATGGGATTTTTGGGGGTGTCATTTTTTTATGTTGGATCAGATCACAAGGATCACATCTATATACCATCTTGATAGAAAGCACATATCAATGCCAGATGTAAAGAGGGCCAGTCTGGAACATCTGACCAGCTTGAGTTCCTCCTGTTCTCCCCATTTGTTTTTTTGATTTATGGAAACTTCATCCTTGCATGTTTGTGGGAATGTGATTTCATCCTTTTAGTGATTTACACTAAGCAAGAGGGTTGAAGATGTAAATCTGAAACACAGGCATACAGAGGCTTTTTCTTATCAGATGATGTAATGCATCATTTATGCCGAGTCTGCACTGTTTAATTACAGTTTACGTTAAAAATCTTTCTGTTACGTTTCTTATGCAGTGTGGTGTTTGCTATTTACAGAGTATGCGTGTATCTGTACTGTATTTGTATCTGTTTATGTTTAGAGTCGGATATTCTTCACTTTGTCAGGAGCGATTGGTTCAGTTCACCTTACCTGTTGCCAGGAATCATGTTGTTCTGCGGGAAGAACACATAAACAAAGCAGGAGTGAACCGCAGTCAGGGCGGATGCAAATCAACCTCTGTGTTTCTAGAGTGACATGTCAGCTTGTCATCATTGTGCATTCTCTTAGAGGTTTCTCTTAGAGCCGGCTCATTTTATCTTGCTGGGATTGATTGTATTAAATATTGTTTATGATTTCTGGAATGTTGTTGTTCCTTGAAGTGATGCCACAGTATGCAATATATGAAAACATCCTGAAACATTTTAACAGCAAACAAACCCAAGATACAGAGGAGGTTTCTGCTCCTGCTTGTTTACAGACAGGAAGGGGAAAGAAAACGCGCATTTTTTTATTCCTCTGTTTCCCACTGTAAAGTAAATATTGTTACATAAGTGCATTATGAGCAGAAATCTGTAAAAAATCGTAATTAGAAATTGTAATGTCTAGTGATTCGGGATTGTGTTACTGTAAAACAGATCTTTTTCTTTTCCCTTTGAAACAATTTCAGCATGAACTATGTGGATTTAAATAAAAGTATATTGTCAATAATGACTGATGTTGACACAGCAAGCCTTCACAGAGAGTTGCATATTGCAGTTGCATCAAAAAGACTGTTCTTAATTTATCTCACTTTTCTTTTATACATGCTGCGTGTGTCACCTGCTGTTTAGTGTCCACACCCCTCTCTCTTGATTTGTGTAACTGCGGCTGCTCTCCCACACACATACACACTCCCTCACTGGTGCCACAAAGGAAGCTTTTTACCAGGACGTTCTGATGACCTTTATTCCCCTGTGTTGTTTGACTTGCGCTTAGCAAGGCTGTCCACAGAACAGCAGTCAAAACACACATGCATTACCAGACAGATCAGACTGACATTGTAGAGAGTAAAGTTGCTTGCTATCAGTGATATCTAATACGCATGTCCATGCATTCATTCATCTTTGTAATCTTTTGTTCATAAAAAGTATAGTTCAGGCTGACTGGAGGGTTTCTTAAATGGGCAGTTCAACCTTACCATAAAAAAGTTTTACCAAAGGTTTTTCATCATAATGAAAAGCTCAGATGTCATTTGATAGTTTAAATCCTCACGTGAGGTCTCTTTCAAAGTTTTAAAGCATTTGTTTATGTTTAAAGCATGATTTTTCATAGTCAGGTGAAGTGCTGTTTTTAGAATTGTCACATTCATTTCTCATAAATAAGCACATGAAATTAAAATAAAAAACTATTTTATGTTTTTTTGAAGAGTCATCTCCACCTTTATTTGTTAGGTATTATTGCTACTGGTTTGTGCATTTTATTTCATAGAAATCCTACAGTGTATTAAGAGACAAGATGTTGCTTCTCAAAAACGTGTGTTCTTTTTCGTCACATCCATAACGCTTATGTATTTCCATTTTCAAAATAGATCTGATAGTTTTCTGTTGTCTGGACTCTATAAACAGGGGTTAATATAAAAAATATAAATGGATGGTTCAATATATTTCAGGTTTTGCCTGAAAATGTCACATTTATAACGCTGGAATTGCCCAAATAGCTCATTTTTCTGTAAGGCTGTGTATCACTAATATTCAGTTCAATGCATTGTGATGTTTTGCGATATCACAATTGGATCATGTTTGAAATTGCACAAAATGCACAAGAAAGACCCGACATGTTTGTGAGGGATGTAGAGCATCTTTGCACATTACTTAACATTGTTACTTTTACTAATTTAATCAAACATTGCTGTTAAGGATATTGTAAGGTCATACCTAAGAACACAGCCGTCTAACTGTGGTAAAATCACTGTAACTGCACAGTCTTTCTTAGCTTATTGCTACTGTCTATTGTCCCATTACTGAGCGCAGCCCATTAATTAAAATCAAAGTAGAAATGGTATGGCCAAAGGCAATGAGTTTGAAATCAATGCAGACACACCAGTTTTGTGTTTCATGCTCATTGTAGTTGGAATGTTTGCTGTTGTTGTCTTTGATAATACAGAAGCGTTGGGTGATCTATTGTATCACAGAGTAACTGTCTACTGTAAAGCTCTGGTCAGGTCGCTGTTATTTCTCTGTAGTCATTGTGCGCCGTACCCTGCCTGCAGCTTTTGTTCTTAGCAGTAGAAGTTTCTGTCACTGACTGGGTGTCACCTACAGCTGCTGTGATCAAAGACAACATCACCCCTCCCATCACAAGTCAGCCTGATATGTAGCTTCACTTACTGCACTACAGGTGTCTTGATCAACAAGGTTTAAACTGTATGAATCAATATTACAAAGGAAAGCATTTGTCATTTGTGAACTAATTATTTGAAATCTTTCTAGAAATTAACTAATGTATATGGGTGGTTTTTGACCAAAATAAATAAATATTTGACAAATTTTCAAAACAATAAATATAAAAAATAAGCAAAAAGTTAATGTTATTTATAAAAATACCTAAAAAAAAATTTTTTTTAATGTTTACAAAATGTGTGTTCAAACCACCACATGATTGTCACCAACAGGAAATGACCATAAAATCACCATCAAAAGACAAAGAATATGTTGTTTATTTGTAGGATCTTTATTTGTAGAACATGTCTGGAGGGAGAGTTCTGCACAAGATGGTTTGTGCCCTAATCTTTTTTATGGCATTGCCATAGGCACACGCAAACAAACACATTCAAACATGTCTTGACTAAAGCTATTGATAAGACATCAGGCTGAATCAGGGTCAGAGAGCAGATATGAAAGAAGGGGAGCTGAAGTAGAAAACTCACACCTGCTGTTCTTACTGACACATGTGACAGCTTTCTACAGAAACTATTTTTGCGTTTGGTCATTTTCTGTGGTATTTTTCCACAAGCCTCCATTACTTGCTGACTGTGATTAAGACTGGGTTTCTGTTCTCTGTTGGAAAAGGCAAGGATCCTTTTCACTCTCATCTTATTTATTTGACCTCACCTTGACTTTTTATTTTCTCTGAAGTTAAATTTCACACCACAGTGTGTTTAGCACCACATGTTCCCAAACTCTGATAAACACAGGATTACGAGCTGTGGTTTATAAAAATAACAGGTATAGATGAACTAACAGGCATTTTATTGACTAGTCAGTTTAGTTATAGGGTGTAGTTTTGTAGTATTGTAATGATGTCTCCTAATACACTCTTTTTTGTCCCATTATCTGGTGAGGACAGATAGTTTGGGAGTCACGTGGCGTGTGAGATTGTATTATTGTTTCTTCACTGTAAATCCAAATTAGCAATACTCTAAGGTCTCAATCTTTTGTAGTTTACAAAATTCTTGGTTTAGGTAAAAAGAAGAGTCAGATTTTGATTACAGTTAAATGAAAGTGCTCATTAAGTCAACTTTAATTTAATTAATTTTTTTACTTTTTTTGAATTTTTATTTATCATTCCCATGAAATTTAGGTAACAGAGCTTAAAAATGACTAAACAAAACTGTGTTTTATGTTAGCAAAACTTTACATTTATAGTTTCTTTTATTACATTTCTTTACTCAGTACATAAAACAAACATTTGGTTTATGAGACTTCTATAAATCTTAATGAGCAAGAAGAGATCTCAGTACTGGCATTCATACAGTTATTGCTCATTGGTGAAATAACACACATTACAATTGACGGTGAGTCAAGCACATGCACCAGTCTTCCCAATAATGGAAACCACAAAAATCAGCATTAACCACTGAAAAGTCTTGATCTTTACTGAAAAAAATTATAAAATTACACTTTATTTCAAAATACTCTCTGATGCAAAGCATGCTGGCAATCCTCAAGCAAATGTGTTGAATTAACCTTTTTAAATTAAGTAAAGTGAACAAAAATAAATTTACAACAGTGAAAGCTAATCAAAAATAATCAGTATACTTAACTCAAAAGTAAGAATGTGTCACAGGAACCTAAAATATTTGAATAGAGCATTTATAAAACATTAGGTTTACAATACTTAATCTGTTTAATTGCTTTCAACATTTGGGTTTACAGCATATGAAAAATGCTCTTATTTTCTTCATGTTCACAAACAGCATTCCCCAGACTAACATCTTGCCCAGACGTCAGAGTGAATTAGCCAAACATCTATCTACATCTGTCTACACTTACATGGCTGCATTTGGCCATTGCTTTTAATCTAAAGCATTTAAGATATACATTTTATTATTATTTGCCTTCCCTAGCAATCTGACCCACTACCTTTGCTCTAACATGAAACACTCAAACACTATTTATGCCATCCATTTCTTCATTTGATGTTTGAGAACCAGCTCTTAAATAATTATTGACTAAGTGCCCTGTGGGTGGATCCTTTATAAAAGGCGCTGTGATTTCTGCTGTAGCTTTTACATTTAATCCCCGTTTGATTGCGGCGGGTAGGAGCACACTGGGAGAAATACCAGCGAGCGTGTTTTAATTACAGTAGCCGCTCAGAGGGACAATTGTTCTTGGAAAACAAGGCGGTGGGGATTTATTAATCAAGGGAATTCTGTGCACTATTGGAATAAAAACAACAAATGTGTTAATGTCCTCTGTGTTGGTGTGAGATGTTGATAAGTGTTTCTCTCTCTCCTTAGGGGTTGTTCTGATGGAGATCTCAGACGTCCACCGAAAAGTGAATCTAGAGCTGGAGGAGAACGTGAGTTTGTCTAAGTTAAGACAAAACTGTGTGTGTGTGTTTGTTTCTTTTCTGTAAACATACCCTCAGGCTGCCTAAACACAAGCGTGCACACACCCAAACAAGTAATCACTATCCACATAATCTCACAATCAATTATCACAATCAAATCTCAATTCCCATAAACCTTATGGATGCAGATCTGAGGCCTGTTGACTCACAGGCGGTTACGTTGGAGCACACAGAGAGATAAACTGGACACACCTACTGTGTGTTGGACTGTATTTTTGCTAGGTGCAGGTTTGAACATGCCCGCTCATGCACCTGAGCCCTGTGTCTCATTATGACACGGCCGTTCCTGCTAGTGCAACACATGCGACGCATGCAAGATCAGCCACATCTGACACTGCTGACTAGGATCTGGAAACGAACTTCTTTTAGTTTTGTTTTATACAACAACAATTTACAGTGACACGTTGAACTGGTAAACTGTAGGACTATTAGTAGGTTTTTGAATTATAGTTTACTGGAAATCTGTGCCACAGCTCTCTAATCAGTTGACGTCATGTAGTTCAGTTACGAGACTCTCAAGGACCAGTGACGACTAATATATTATTGACATCCAACCTGCAACGTACTGTAGGCTTAAAAACCACAATTAAATTCTTGTGCCTCCCACAAAGCTATTATTATTTATTTATTTTTCCATATCTAAGTGCACTTGATAAACAGGGTTTTTTTAATCATCTTGCAATTTATAGATGCGATCAATGGCAATTTGTGTCCTTTATTACGGATTGCACATGCTACGGTATGCAGCTATAACACGTCATGTCAGGGGTTTTTTTCTCTCTTAAAGAGTTTTTTTGAACCCCTGACCACTGACTGTTATCTTTCAATGCATGTAAAGCTGCTTTGGTACAATGATCTTTGTGAGAAAGCGCTATACAAATAAAATTGAATTGAATAACATGGCAGACTTCTGCACATGTGCTAAGAGTCTCTGTGAGCTTTTCTCATGACAGATCTCCGGCAGGGTGATTTTTCTTTAGAAATGAATGAATAAAAACATGAAAGTGTAGGAGAGTGTAGGATTTATTTTTTAGGAGACATAGGTGGGTGGGTGATGAGGTGTGTTGATGTGAGCGCTCTCGTTCAGTAGGTTGATGGGTTAAAGCGTGTGGGTATTCCTCTGTCACTGACTCATCTCCTCTGTAAGTACTTCTGCTTATACAACAACAGTAAACAACCTGCCGACTCATTCAAGTGCCTGATTTATTTCTGTGGTGTATGTGTTTTATGAATGTAGGCCACCCAACAGCCTACATATTTATTCGTAAGAGTTCATTATCGCTCTCTGTCTGTCTTTACAGTTTAAGCGCTTTCATCGAGAGGTCATTGCAGAGTTGGAGAGGAAAACAGAGATGGATGTGAAATACATGACGGTGAGCTTCAACACTGTTTTGGAAGATACTTCAAATGAAAACTGGCCTGGCAAGCTCGTTTAAAGTCAACATGACACTGAACCTTATTATTTTCTAAATGCATGTTGTTTTAAAGGTACCAGCATGTTTGTTTTTGTAATCTCAGATGTCTAAAAGATGTCATGCAACCTGTCCGTGTTGGCATTTGCTTACTGTAATTCGGCTCATTTTAACTGGGCAAATCTGTTTGGACACGCACCCTCAAAAGATGCAAGAAGCATTTTCTTATTTTTTACATGCCTTTTGATTTATTTAAAGGCTTAACTGTGCAATGTTACACGGATGGTTGAGGGCTTTTTTAAATCGTTTTCAAAGGTGCCATTTTCAAGCAACAACAGTGCAAAAATATTGATATAAATATATGCATACATTTTTTTCGCCAAATGAATATCAGACATGCACATGTCACACTCATGTCTTATTTCCCGTCTGCACCAGCGCAGTGAATCAATCTCATCTCCACACTGTGCATGCACAGACATGTCTCTAATGTCGTCTGTCCACAGGCCACGTTCAAGAGATACCAGACAGAGCACCGAATGAAGCAGGACTCACTGGAGAGATCTCAGTCGGACCTGAAGAAACTCAGGAGGAAAAGTCAAGGAAAGAACGCCTCAAAGTACGAGAGCAAAGAGAACGAGGTATGCCTGTTTGTACACGTAATTAAAGTGGTCACAGGTGTGTGTGTGTGTGTATTTCAACTATTTTACAGTTGAGTGGCAGGCCAAAATCAGATATAAGCTTGTATTTAAATGCAACAATTCGCGAAGGAGGAGGAACTGTCGCTTATCTTGTAATAGTGAATGAGGGCGAAACCTCACAAACATACACATGCACAGCCATGTCATAGTGAATGATCAAATAATATCCACTTTGAAATATGATTCAAACTAATCCTGAGTTTAGGCCTAATCACATGATGTGCTGTTTATCAGGGTTACTTACAGAGATGAATAGCTTTTCTCTGAACGCTGATGGCTAATGTCTCACCTCAGCGTGGAGCTACTGAAAGATTGTTCTCTCTCTTTAACCCTCCGCTGATGGATGGATGTGTCGGCAGCAGCGTTGTCTGTGATAAGAGACGTAGCTCTTCTCTTTCTTCCAGACGGCACATCACTGGCAGCTTGACATTTAACCGCTCTCTCACTTTTTCCAATCTCTCCCCGTTCATCTGCACAAGCCATCTTTGTGTAATCTTTTTATGTAATGTAGAAAATGGCAGGCTTGCAAGTGGGTTAAAAATCTATAAATTAAAGTTTTTTTATACCATTGTACTGTATTGTCAAAAATAGAAACTTGTTAAAGGTAATCCATCACACTTGTGACAAAACATAAGTAGCTGCAGTATTATTGTATCATGGCTAGGGTTTGTGCATCACAATACCAAAAAATGATAATATATCATGATGATTAAGATGTTGTGTTAGGTCTATACTGTACAGACAGTGGCTGCAGTACACCTCACCAAATCTTTGGACAGATGTATGATGTGCGTCTGTCTTTTGGAGGTTTTTCCATTAGGTGATAAGAGTGCATTTTTCGTGTCTTCCCCCCCCCCGTCGAGACATGTCCTCAATTTCTTTTACTTTTCTCCACGGGGGAGAGTGAAGGTGTCCATAGCAACAGGCTTCAGCACTAGCAGGGGTCTTTCATGAGAAACAGGACAGATCTCTCGCACCACTGTCCGTCTCCTTCGCTTGCACCTGTGTGACACGTTTGCGTGTCCGTTATCAGGTTGACTAGACTGTTTGTACATTTGTATTTGTCTCTGTACTTGTGCCAGAACAACAGAGTGAATATTTTGTGTATTTAACTCATTTTCTATGTCTTATATGGACAACTACATATATGCAAACTGGATAGTCAGTGGACTTTCTGAATGACTATAGCAGCCCAGTATAATAAGACTAGATTAGGCTCATGTTATCAGTGTTCAAGTTCATTTAAGTATAAGGATTGCCTGTTTTAGATTAAAGTGTTGACACACAAAAGAGGAAGTGGATTAAATACAGTGACGGATGGGTTGCCCCCACCGGACCAGCCGTCACCCAGCCCTTCCTGCACCACCAGCCTTTGTTTTCATTTGCCATTTATAAGCGGTACCTGTGCTTCAAAACAACAGAATAACAGGCTGGACCTTCCTCTTTAGTAACAATCCCTGCAGAGGTTCAGATGGAGACAGGAAATACAGCGGCAGGTGTGAGGTGTAGATTACAGTCTGTGAGAGCGAGCAATGAGAGGTTTTGTGTTAAACGGGTTCACGCGTTTGATATTGTAGGAGGAGCTACAGGCTTTTAACCTGATAACTGTCATAGCAGAAATTCAGTATACACATGAAAATGCATGAAATCTGAACTATAATTTTATCATTTTTTTTAAATAAGTCTTTTAAAATATGTTTCATTTTAGGTATTTTTATACATTACAGTAATATTAACATGTTTGTTGTTATGAAGATTTGTCAAATATCTTCTTTCCATCTTTCCATCAATTTATAGTTTATCATGATTAAATAAAAATTCAACTATGAAATATTACAGTGAATAGGGAAATAACATACATGGAACAGTGACAGTTAACAGGTTAAAATAATAGATAAAAAAGAATAATACTTTTTAGAGTAGAAACATACCACAAAGATGTATTCAGACAAAGTACAGCTTAAAAGGGTGTCATAATAATAATAAAGTATTGTGTCGTCACGTCATATAAACATTGATATTATGCATAGTTTCATACTAAAGATAATATGTGTCATTTGCTTGTGAGTCATATGTAATGGAACTGCACTTACGTCTGTAGTGTCATTTCAATTGATTTTGTGTCTTTACGCCATTGGGAGAGGCTTTACGCAATTTGTCCAAACATAATAAACAAAAGTTAAGTAGAAACATAAGGTGGATTGAGTCAGACTTATCCTGTCTCACCAGTCTGTGGGTGGGAGGGGTTAAAACAGAGAGAAACACAGACAGACAGAGACACAGAAAGCTCAGAGCTCAAAATCATAGTAACATACAACACACCTAAACGACAGATTTCATTTTCTTAATAAGCAACCAGTGAGAAGAGAGGAAGCAGCAGTCAGAGAGATCAGAATCAAGACTATAGACATGATAAAAGCCGCTCTCTCTCTTACACCACCTTCATTATGCTGCCGGCGGGGTGTGTCGTGTGAACACACCTTCATGAAACAGCTTCCCCTGACCACATGTTTAGCATGTGCAACACAATGTACCTGCCAGAACTTTCTAAACTTATAAAGGGGAAAGTTCATTCAAAACTGAAAGTTATATCATCATGTACATAACTCACAACAATCCAAACCCATGTTTTCTTTTTTATGTGGAAATTGCCCAAGCTGGTTTTATCCATACAATAAAAAGGGCTGACATGCTTCAAAATGGACCAAGAATGAAGGAAGCATGTCATGTTTATACAACTTGAACATTTTTGAATGGTGTGAAGATCAAAGCAACATCTGCATCATTATTTAGTGAAAATCTAGGATTGTTCACCTAAAAATATAAATTCTCTCATCATTTATTCGCCCTTATGTTGTTCAAAACCCGAGCTATTTTGAGAAATGTCTTAGTGGGTCCATACAGTGGAAGTCAATGGGGGTCAATGTTGTTTGATTACCAACATTTTTCAAAATATCTTTCTAAAATTGTGTTCTGCAGAAGAAAGTCATATAGGTTTTCACTGATATGAGGGTGAATAAATGATGAAGGGTTTTTTGGGGGTGAACTATTCCTTTACATATAGCTCTAAAATCACATTCACACAAACACTTGTTCACCTTTTTGTAAAATAGGTTTCAATGGGATATCTCGTATTCGATTATCATTATCGGACCATTTGAGCAAAAGTTTTATTCCTACTATTATCTTCAATCAGCAATGTGTATTGTACTCGATGAACAGCTGGTAAACTGATATAAACGCAGCTCCCATAAACACAATGTGTGACATTGAAGCTGGACTATCTTCATTTGGTCACTTTGTTCCCTCACAATGCCTTTACATCTTTACACCAGAAAGCACAATGATGTCAGCTCCTCTTCACCTTCCCAATCACTTCTTGAAAGCTAAGACAACATCGTCTGTCAGACAGCTGATAAGGCGATTGTGACCTCTCTCTCTCTCTCTTTGTTTTTTGGTTCTCTGCAGTGTATGGAGACTCTCACTCACCGTCAGATGGACATGCAGAAGTTCATCGCCGACGGCTGCCGCGAGGCTCTGTTGGAGGAGAAGAGACGTTTCTGTTTCCTGGTGGACAAGCATTGCGGCTTCTCATATCAGATCATAGCTTTCCATGACAAGGTTATTTTCAAAAGACATGACTCACAGTTCACCGACATTATACACAAGCAATGATGGATTTGTCTTGATTGTCGTCCAAAAGCATCAAGAAGTAAACATCATATTTAATTTTGCATAGATGAAATAGACGCTCGTTTGCATAGACGTATGATCTGTTTGGTATGCTGTGGTCATACTGTAGGTCATGTGGTATGTTGAACGCACTGTACTAGTATCACTCACATAAGCAAATTGGATGCTGAGGCCTGTGCTTGATAATTAGACTTTGACCTCTTTCTTGGCTTCTTGAAGGCTCGAGAGCTGATGACGGAAAACCTCAACAGCTGGCAGGACAAATGTGGCGATGCTACTAACGTCCCAGACAGCGTGATGTCCATGATCGAAGGTCTCCGCACTCCAGTGTCCATCACTCCTCAGCCGTCACCGGCCCTCGCACGCCACAGCAGGGTGAAGACGTTATCTCTTATATCATACAGACTTCAGTGTGCTCATCTGAGGCCTAATTATAAGGGTGAAATCTTACCTGTATTTTTCTGTATTTGTACAGAACAACTCAGAAGCGATGATCCCACCTCCAGCACCTCCTCAGACGAGTCCACTGGCCAACATGTTTAATCAAGACACCTCCAGACAGCAGAGAGAGTCTGGTGATTATCATTACGTGCCATTATGTAGATCTCAACAGCACATCTCTACAGTTTGATGAATGTCTGTCTTGTCTCTCCCAGACTACAACAATGAGGATAGTGGACTGTCCAGGTCTGTGTCGATGGCCACTGGCCTCAATCACATAGACAAAAGACCTAAAGTACGCACCATTTTCCCCCACAAGTCTGAAAACAACAGCACGCTGCTGAGCTTCGAGGAGGGCGACATCATCACGCTGCTCATACCAGATGAGAGGGACGGCTGGTTGTACGGAGAACTGCAGAAAACCAAACAGTGAGTGATGCTTTAATGTTATAACAGAAGTTAATTCAGTTTAATATAATGTACTTCTCCTGCACAGCATTCATCACATTGCAGATAAATGCAATGGTCATGCATTTTGTTTTTGTCTCTTCAATTTTACAACTAAGACATCACAGTCAGTCCAGCTCCACAGAAGCGTCTTACAAGCCGGAGAGTCCTCATATGTACACAGCTGTCGCTGTCGTTCTCCAAACCAGCTGCGAAGATCTCTTACTCAGTCAAAAACGATGTGAAGCTCTGTTAAAGACAACAGCTTATCTCAGATGAATCTCCCCAAGGACTCGAGGACTTTCAGCAGGTGGAGAAGCTGTGATCAGAATAACAGTTACGGTAGAGAAAATGCTTCACGCCAACATTGCTGCCAAAAACGGATGATGTTGATTTAAACAAATCCAGCCAGATGGCAGAAGCAGACAGGGTGCGTTCTGTGGATGCATCGAGAGCCATCGGTTTTAGTCAAGTGAGATCGTGAAGTTAGTTGAAATGAACTGCTGATATGATGCTTCTTAATGCATTGATATCGAAATTTCAATATGGAGATCGGCTGTTTTACAGCACGCCATGAGTGTATATTAGCGCTGTTTGTGGTTTGGCTCTGGCAGAGCGTTTGGACCCGGAAGTAATGATGAAGTGGTCAGACTTAACAAGCGGATAGAGAACTATATATGAATTCAGATCTGTCACCTAGCAGCTTATTAATATGGAATAAATGATGTACAAGCAGTATTCGCTACACATTTAAGTGCACAACACAACAAACTGTTCAGACAGACTTGTGTTTAAAGCAAATCTCAGACTCGCTGAACAATTATTGTTAATATTACATCTCAAGGTCAGTGAAAGCGTCCTCTCATGTTGCTAAATGTCAGGCTGGAAATGTGCTTAAAATCACAGGTGAAACTTTCCAGCGTGTGTGTACAGATCCTCGTCATAGCACTATCACGACTCCTTCAATGGCTTCTTACGTCGCTCGATTTAAAGTAAATAGTTAAGCACACGAGCACAGATTTCTTTGCTTTGCTTATTGAACATGTTCTGGAACAAAAGGGCAAAGACTTGAACAAAGTTCCTCGAACAAAGTAAAAGAGAGATTTGCTTAAAAATAAAACAGTGCTGTGTCTAAACTGCACATTTGTTGTTTTGCTACTCTTCTTACAAATAAAATGTTGCTATATTAGATGCTGAATTTGTATAGGTCTTTAAATGAGGAAATGTTCAAACCCTTTTTACCGAGACCTTCTATTTTTATGAAAGATACAAAGCGTTTTACGGTCAGTGATGTGATAGAGATGTGCTAATGAAGGACAAAACACGTGTTTGTCTTTTCTCAATCCTCTGGGGTTGGAGGTGATTCCAGTAACTGAATATTGCATTAATATTCACATTCGCCTGAATTAGGAGAACACGAAGTCCCGAGGAAAATGTCACACCAAGACAAACACTGCCATTGTGTTTTATGTAATGACGGAGTGTCCTGTGTGGATGTGATATAACGTCAACAGTCACCTCACAGCGCTCCAGCTACAGGTGACAGAAATGACAGGTGGAGCTGCTCTGCGCTTGCAACGTCACTCTTCGTGTTTGAGCTGAACTCAGAACGCTGTCCCACCGTTTCTGACATCGAGCAAACGTTTCAACAAGGCTCGATGAAAGCTCTTCATCCTTTATTCCCCAGTGTAATTGACTTGTGCTGTCTGTATTTCCTCAGGCGGGGCTGGTTTCCATCATCTTACTGCCGTGCATACACAGAGCCAGCGGTAAATAACAGGTAATGAGACACCGCACACACACTAACACGGCTCTTTGTTGTGCTGATTAGCTGCGATAGCGATCGCTGCGCCTCTGAAGCCGAAGCAAACACAAGCTCACTCGGGCCTTATTTTACCACTGTTACAAACCACATTATGAGCAGTTCTCTATAAACAAATTTATCTTTGTATTGTGCTCCTAAAAGCAATAGAAGTTGCCAAATGTAGCATTAATCCTGGCTTAATGAAATGATATGAAGTGCAGGAGAGCTTGTATGTGACGTGCTGTCGTACAAAGATTAACACCTTAAAGTGACATCGGCTCCAACAGCTGACTCACTGTTAGCACGCTGAGAAATAGGACTTACCTAGAGTGACCCGGCCAAATCCTACGTCCTCACGGTATTTAAAGAGGACGAAAAATCATCCACCTGCCTCAGCCAATGTGTGCTTGAAGAACACTACTGTCAAATCCTGTCCACACTGCATTGTTTGTGACAGCAATTCATATAAATTCTATAATAAATACATTTTTAATACAGTATGACACTAAAATATTGAAAAAAATTCAATAACATTCATTTTGCCAAATGTTCTGGTTAAGGGTGCATAGATCAGCAATTTGGTGTTCTAATCCGACACCAAATTGAAAAACCCAAAAAGCGTCCTCTTATCTAATGAAGGGTTCATTTTTAATCGTGTTTTTGTGCTGAGTGGATGTGATTTTGTGTTGTAGTATCGCTGGAAATCCTCCCATGCGCAGTAAGAGTGTGGTCAACCTCGTGCAGCAGAACGAAGACGACGACATGATGGTTCTTCCTCCCGCCGACTACAGCGACTCATCCGCCAGGAGAAACTCCACCAAGAGCCTGATGCAAACATACACGCCCTCGTATGAAAAAACGGTCAGTCTTCAGTCAGCTTTTACCACTTTAAACACTCGACTTTTAGTCTGTTGTTGTTACATTTGTGTAAAGCATTTGCACTATACAGACTATCGATTTCTTGTCATTATGATCGGTTGATGCTGATCTTTCAAGCTTTATATTACTGACATGTAAGCATGACTGTCACTGTTAACCTTTTTTCAAAAATGTTGTCTTGGTTTTATTATATTTACGGCATGACTGCAGCACTAAAGCTTGAAATTATTACGTATATTTTTATGTGTTACGTTAATGAGATCGGCCACATTTGGCGATTATCGGCCAATGCCGATAATTTTTACAAAAATAACACAGTAATATTCTGTATTTTCTGTTAACCTTTTTTCAAAAATGTTGTCTTGGTTTTATTATATTTACGGCATGACTGCAGCGCTAAAGCTTGAAATTATTACGTATATTTTTATGTGTTACGTTAATGAGATCGGCCACATTTGGCGATTATCGGCCAATGCCGATAATTTTTACAAAAATAATACAGTAATTTTTACAATAGGTTTTCTTAAGCACGGCGCAAAGTTGTCATAAAATCATAAAGCAGTAAAAATCTGATTAGAGACTAATTGCATTAAACTAATCTGTGATAACAAAGAAACTGTTTATTACTGAGTGAAATATATTGTTCATATTTTGGATTATGGATTTTGATAATCATCTAACCCTTACGATTACACACATAAATAATACATCAGCAGTCAGATTTACGGTTTTCACCTGATGGAGGATAAAAGTGAAAATATCTCACCAGTTGGTTTGAGCAGGCTGTATTCATCTCTTAAAGTAAAATCAACAAAAGTTCACGTGAGGTCATGGCATAGGTGTGTGTGTGTGTCAGAGTTTGTAGTGCTAGACAGTGACATGTATACAGTTGTAGTCCATGTGTCTGAGTGGATCAGGGTCATTTTAAAGAGGATTGCCAGAGGAGCAACACTAAATCCAGACTGCTCACAGCTGTTGTGCTGTTCAGTAGATAACAGTTTTTGTGATATTGCTTAAATACAGCTGACAGATCATATTATAAGCTATCTGTATATTGTAAAACATCCCGGTCTTCCTCCTCTAGTCATCTTTATTTACATGCATGCAAAAACACAAGCCAAAACTGCGGGCAGTGACACATACCTATCAATGCATGTAAATGACGGGATTTTGTTTATGCCCAGATGAACCTGCGTTCTGTCGCACGTACAGGCCTTTTTAGACACTAAGCAGCGAGTATTGTAATACTAACCCTCTGTAATACCAAAACTACGTAACGTCACGGTCCACGTATGTTGTATTATGGCCATGCTTGTTTTAGTGGTAGGGCTAGTCTGATGGGATACATGATCTCTTTCCAAGCCTTCCTTTTAACTTAATGAGCTGTAAGGCTGTTAAAAGAACCACCTGGCTATCTAGCATTAGCACAAAGCGCATGTGTTGTTTGCAGGGAGCTCTGATTTGGGATATTTGTGAGGGCGGCCTGTGAAAGAGGATACTCCTCTCTCGGCGCTGTGAAATATTCATTACTCACCAAACACTCGGACGAGCCCCCGCCTCCCGTCACACGCACATCCGGGCCACGGCTCAAGCTTTCCGATGGAATTCCACACTGACTTCAACCTGAAACCTGCTCTTGGCTCCGGACCGATCGTACCGGGGTCAGTCAGAAGAAGCCGCCCATTCGTTTACCCCATCAGTGACTGTACATCCTTCTTATTTTGCACACAACAGAAGTGCCCGAGCCAAATTTGTAGGTGTAAACCCTGTTGTTTGGCACCTGTCTTCCCTCGCCGAGGGTTGGCTCATCACTGTGGCATACGAGGGACCCGTGCCATGCAATTACACAAGCAAAGCTTGGCTCTCTGCTGCAGAAAGCCTTGAAACGTCAGGGTAAACATGGACGCTTATCATAAAAGCTGCCTGTGTTAGAAGCTGTCCTGTTTGAGAGATGAGCGAGCTGTATTTTTACTCAAACGACATGTTTTATCAGTGAAGGTCAGGGGTGGGGGAGGATGGGTTTTCAAAGCGTGGTTAAAAGCATTGTGCGAAAAATGCTCCCTACCTGGTTTTCCGTTTGCACGACAGCGAAAGCAAAGAAAGGAAAGAGAAAGCAAGGCAGTTAACAGATGTAAATCTCAAAAGAATGCAAATAGTGATCGATGTTAGAATAAACTGCTGAAGTTTTATCGTGTGAAGTCTAAAGGCCAGTTCACACCAAAAACACTATAAGTATAATGATAACTATGTAAGTATCCAAACCAAAGGACAGTTTTATTTATTTATTAGAAAACATCTATTTTTTAAACAATATGTATCGTAGCACAATTAAGCTGTTAAGTTATATAGGTCTGGTGCTCTTTCTGATGGTTGGAGTAAATGTGCACAGCTGGACAATAGCAGTGCATGAAGCCAGATGGTCAGAAACTGAAAGAATAGTTGTTGTGTGTCATGCATCACAGTTTACTACTGCTCTCTAGTGGATAGACAGAGACAGTGCTCATCTAGGCATCAATATTACACTTGAAAACATCTGCACAACATCTTATTCTCAGTAAACAGCTTAATTTACATTTATGTGTCAGACAGACTTTTTTTATGCTACACATACATACAGTGTACTGACTGATACCACAAGTCATGCTTGTTAAGACCTTGCTTTTACTTTTCTGTGTGATCAAACCTACAGTTTTTTATAGGGAATGATATCTTGCATTAAAAGAAGAATTGTCACTGTACACCGGCAGTCAGGGAATGGACATGAACTCCACAGGAGTTTACTTCCAAAGTGCAAATGTTAAAAAAATTGGGAACTATAATGAATTTACAATGGATATATTGAGCCACTTTAGGTGTAAATAATTTTAATGTAATAAATCACTTTATGTCCTTCCTTATGCCCTTACAGGTTGAGTTCTATATGTTGAGGCACACACATCCATCATTAAAGTAATAAATGTCTTCTGAAGTGAAACGATATATATAACATTTATTTCGAGCTTCTTTTGTGAAATTGAAACCAAAACAAACCCAGGGACTCATGACTGCTTGTCGTATGATGCCGTAAACTGTTGTGAGCTTTGTGTTTGGTTAAATGTTTACTCCACCATCAAAGACAACTTTTACATATGAATCACTTCCTGTTTGCTGCAGTCATGTGATGAAGACGGTGTTTGGCTGTCATACTCATATGACAATGGTCCCGTGTCAGACTAGTATTTCCTGCAGGACTAGATTCCAGACTGTCATCACACCTGTATGACGGCTGGATGTTACGAACATTTTTCCCTTCCACATTGCTTACAGCAGCTGATGTTGAACGATAATTCCAGATTATTCTGACGGTGTTGTTTCGTAAGAAGTTTGAGGTTGACTGTTAGAAAAATACTTGAAAATGAACTATACAACCAGTATTACAACTCTCAGTGTTTTATTGTGTAACGCATTTCTGTCTGATATAAACAGCTCTGTTCTGTAGAATTGTGACATATTCGGACCTTTTGTTTCTGTAGGTGCCTCAGTCAAACGGCCTGCCAAAGCATCCCGTTTTTGGGTGAGTGTTGTTTTAATGAAAGTCATTCATTTTGCTAGTGTTAAATGGACTCAAAATTGAAAAGAGTCACACTTAGTTTGTTAAATAATAAATTTGGCACTCGCATGACAAAACTTGGTCCAATATACTTTTCCATGCCTAAAATGTCCTGTAGGAGCTCAAATAACAGTGTATTTTATGTCTTCAGGGGAGGAAATCCATTTGCTACAGTGAAACTTCGACCCACAGTCACCAATGACAGATCAGCCCCAATCATCTGATCAACACCACAGCTGGCCTTCATGCATTCACAGTGCAGATTACACTAAACTGAACTCTATTACACATGCACTTCTGCAGGGCTGTGATTCAACAGAGAGTCTCCCATGAGGATACACACATACACCACATACTGCTGAACCACTTTATTTATGTTTATTGCTTTTACAGCTCGGCCTCTCTCTATATCTGTATTTTATGAAATATGTATATAGTGGGAGAAATAGAGATGAAATCATGCATTGGGTAGGAATCACTAATAATTAATAGTTGAATGTTTCATTTCCAGTTGTTGGGAGTATCACTCTGTAAATACCACTAAAATGGCTGTGATCTTAAAGGGATAGTTCACTCAAAACCAAAAAACTTTCATATCATTCCAAACCCTTGTGATCTTCTTTGTAGTTTGAAAGGGATTATCTATCAGAAACGCCTCTGCAGCTTTTATCCATACAATGAAAGTGAATGGTTGTCCCTAGTCCCCATCCACTTTCATTATAGAGCAGCCTTTCCACTAATTGTCTCCTTTGGTGTCACATCACTGAAAGAAGGTTATGTGGGTTTGAAATGTCAAGAGATTTTCAGGTAGAATATCCTTTTTATTTTTTTATAATTATTGTCAAGAGCTTTGTATTTTCAACATGTACACGACTAGATGGGAATGTGCGCTAGCAGAATATTCCTGATGATAGTGATGTGAACAGTAATACTGACACGAGTTTTGATTGATATTAATGTTTATGGTGGAATATTAACTAGGACAATTACTCTTAAAAACTCTAGGGCTTGGCCTGATGGATTCCTGAAAATGTTAAAGAATGTGAGATAAAGTGCAACAATCCTAATACGGAGTATAGATTGTAAACAGTGAAGTGGAAAACACAGACATGTTTATGTAATGTTGTTTACCAGAGTTAGCTGGCTAACTCGGTCAGCCGGCCCGTAAGAATACATACAAGCTCCGGTCCCGAAAGCCTGGGAGTTTTGGACTTCTAAGCTAAAATGGTCTTTTAGCAAGTGATCGCATTGTTTTTAAAGGAAAATGAGGTTTGCTTTAATCATCTTTGTCTCAGAAACTTAATTATGATTGTTGGTTAATGGACAGTGGTTTATTTATCTTAATGCTTTGGGGAAACTGTTATTTTGGCTTTGATTTTTCCTGTAGCAATGCACCTTCCTGTGGATGTTGACATGAGATCTTCTAGATCATTGCTGTATGAAAATAAAAATATTTTATTTCTAAAAGTGTTCTTGTTAAAAATGGAAAAAATTAGATGATTTTTTTTGTTGGGAACTGGAAAAAACAGCTCTGAAAGGTTTGCTAAGACAGTAGTGACATGTAACGTACTGGGAATTTCTAAGTGATGAAATTGTTGCATTTGAGCTCCCATTATTACATAATGCAAAATTATAGTTAATAGACCTGTATGTTTCTTTAAAACTAGAGTCAATGAGTCATTCATATTATTTCAGATATTTTGAAAAATCTTCTTGCTAACTTTAAATGCTTATGAGGTTTCCAGGTTCAAACATTTGTAGCAAAATTATGTGAATTATAGAGTATTAGAAGATATCTAATCTAATAAACTCCTTTTCATCAGACGCTCGAGTGAAGATCTTAATATCTTACAGTCAAATATTGACTGGAATATTGTTTGGAATAAGCTGGTGTTAGCTTTCGTGTATCTAAATCATCAAATTGTTGCATAAAGTTTTAGCTCATGAGTAATAAAAGCAAGATATTTCATTACTTTAACCCATCAAGACTGACAGCTGCATAACTGGACCTTTATGCACATACACGCATGCAGATTCACAGACACTGATGGAGACATTCAAAAGAATGATGCTCTTAGTCCAATACTACAACTAATACACAGACAAAAGACAACATTTGTAGGATTTATTTACAATCTCTTAATGTAAAAAATCTGAACCGATTATAACGGCATGCTTGGTGTACGGTGCGACTCAACCTACATGATGAATATCACATTGGTACGGACACACCCGAGACTGATTGTCGATCACTGGAAGAAAAACAATTCCATTGTCCTCGTGTGACACATAGTTAAGGTGCCACCTTGCCTTCTTTATTATTGCAAGTTTAATTTTAACTTGACTGAGGACCTTGAGTAAAACCCTCTGTAAGAAACTTCCAGAAGACCTCAGCTGATACAGCAATGATCATCAGAGCAGTACTAGAAAAACATGGCCCCTAAAACAGACAGACCTTATCAGGAATCATGAAATCCAAGATATACAAATACCACTGTGTGTACTGAAATAAAGCACAAAGAAAGATTAATAAAGAAAATTAATGTGACGTATTTTGATCTTGTCAAGACTAAGACGGTTAAGAGAAAACTGGTGTTGCTAAATTTGTAAAAATACAAAGTTTGACTTTAAACATATTCACAAGAGCGGATGAAGCATTCAATGATGCAGTTCAACATCTAACAAGGAAAGAAATAATCCGTCTGTTTCATTCACGCCATACACAATGTTACTCAAATCGAGTCGGTGTTGATCCAGAGTCATGTGGGAATTACTCCCAGCGAGTCCACACTCAGTTTCTGGTTTCTCTGCCGTCACAAAGGCACTAGTGAATAGATGACTGGCTTTAATATGATACAAAAATAAGCAAATAGTGCTTGCAAGGCATGTGAAAATTAAAAGCATGAGCAGCGTGTCACAACTAGCGTCTTGACAGGCTGCTTACTGTTGTGATCTTCCGATTATCATAGTATGCAAGCGGCGTTTGGCATTATTGATGTGCAGCGATTACAAATAAACTACGCTGATGCATAAAAGTGGTCTAAAAAAAGATGATGACAGGGTTTTGGTCCCTCTAGCCGAATGTGGCTCCACAGTTTGGACATCTCCTCTGACGCAGGGCCAGGCAAAAGAGAATTCCCAGAGGAAAGAAGAATATGGCACACATGATTCCCAGACAGGTGAAATCATCCTCCAGCACGCCCACCCTGTACAGAGCACAGCACAAGAGTCATTTATTAATAGCTGATTATTTAAGCTGTTGCTGGTTAGCAGTACACCCAACATTTTCCAACTGCTTATAAACAATACCTGATTATAGCTAAAACATATGTGCAAAATAAGTGTGAAGTGATATATTCTTGTCCTTTTCAATCAATATTTACTTGTTGCCCAATCCATAATGCATCTACAGGTGAATAAAATTAATACATTCCATGTTTTTATTTTTCAACACAATATATCCTATGTACATACATTATGTGGTTTCGTACACATTGATTTTATTGATTTTGTCATTATTGTCACTCATAATTGATCATGTGCAATAAGTTTCTATTTACACTTTGTAAGACTACTGTTTGAATTGTATTTAGCCATACTGTAACATGATTGCGCCTAAAACAGATACATTTTTTAGCAAAATAACTGGACTAGAAATGATTTTCATAATGGATAAAACTGTAGGTTGCATTTAAAAGAGCAACTTGGGGAAAATTGCGAGATGCTCCAGTTATAGCAAGCCTTTACTTTTGCACTGTTGCTTGGCCCACCGAGCCATGAAGGGGCTACGTAGGTTCAAAGACAGTGCTAAAGCTTAACAAAGTTAACTCTAGGCTACAGATGAGTATATGTTTTGCATGCACACAGCATCGCTACACCAAAGAAATCCTGCTTAAGAAACAGTGAGTTTGACACCCTTGACATAAAAAGTCACATCACTACATAGCTGACAAAGCATCAATCAAGTCATTCTCTGCTGTGAACTTCAATCAAGTCATTCTCTCCTGGTAATGTAGGTCTTATAACTGATCTACTCAGCAGTCCTGAAGTTAACATCCTCAGTAACCAAGCTCTTACCAACTGAGCTACAGAAAAGCTCATTAGGAAATATTTTTAAAAATAAGGACAAAAAAATAATGAAATGAGTCTGCACAGTGTGCTCTATGTCACTTCACACTTATCCTGCAAAAATGATTAACTGATTATTGATAACTGTACATTATTAATATCATAGTAGGATAAACAGTACACAAAAAGATACCTTCTGCAATGTAATTTACTCAACTTTGTTGAAAATGTAAAAACTAAATTATATAGATTAGGATCAAATCATTAGAAAGACAAATGTTTAAAAAGATGAGAACATTAAACACGTTAAATAAAGACGTTAGCTGACAGCAATCACGTACTGATCTGATGAATGAGAGAAAGTTCATGGTGAAATCACTGCTATCATGAGTCCTGGTGTGACTCTCAGGACGTGACCTGACTCTCTCTCTCTCTCTCTCTCTCTCTCTCTCTCTCTCTCTCTCTCTCTCTCTCTCTCTCTCTCTCTCTCTCTCTCTCTCTCTCTCTCTCTCTCTCTCTCTCACATGCCCAAGCAGGAACTGATTGCAGTGCAGATTAAAACAATGTCAACATCTTTATTCCGGTCAAAGTCCAATTTAAGAAACACAAACACACAGTTGTGACATACAGTTCAATTGTTAAAATGCACCTTCATCTAATATGTATATAAATGTAAATTATAATAGAAATATATAAAAAATATAAAGCAAGTGTTATTTATGGCATGGCAGGAAAAGGTCATAAAAAGGGCTTGTGAAACTTCCATAAGTGATTTATCAGCAGTTACGTCTCAGTCAGTGATCTGTCATGTGCTTACAGAAAAACACAGAAGATCAGGCGGATGAAGAAACCACTGTGGTCACTGTGAATTCTGTAGAAACTGTCTATTCCCCTTAACACAAAACCCACATCATGCCAAGTTTCACGGCCAAATACTGTAAGCTTAAGCTTCCTGCATAATAAATACTGACTAAATGACACCACTGTTATTGTTCTTCTGATGTTAGATGTATACCGAGCACCTCACCTGCAAGCTGGACATCCGCCCACCACCACCACAGAGGGCTGCACGATGGTGTAGGTGCTGGTGTAAGCCGGCTGACCCACTACTGCTGCAGGCTGACCTGCCGCTGTCGGATAACCAGATGCGGCGGCTGGAAAACCTGCCAGACAGAATACACACCTGTTTAACACTCCTCTTTTCTCACTTCAGGTGTCAGTCATTTACTCTATGATAAGCAGAAGAGATATCACATCTGAACATCAACGTGTGAGCGTTGATCAGAAAGACTGATAACCAGACAAAGCATGTGCATGTGACTATACACTTAGTGTACACTATACATACGATGTATATACTTTATACATACAGTAGCGGCATGATGTATCAGTTGTCAATATGTATTGTCTGATTTATGATACATTTTAAAAAGACCATCCGCATATTAGCATATTTCATATTTTGCACTAAATTAAATTTGTATAAAATATGGTTTGTCACTGAATGTTGACCTGTTGTCAGTGTTAAATAGATTAAATCCATGTTCACTGAACGGTAAACTAGCTGCGGATTTGAACTTTGACCTGTTGCTAATTTAAAACATCAAAATAGAGATCTATAATTTTATTACAAAAGTTCAAATATGTGAGCAAATATCTAAATAGACCAATATGTCGTTTGTTTAAAAATATTATGTACAGATTTTCAAAACCTACATTTTAAGGAATCCGGAAAATAAATAAACACAATTTATGTACTTCATATATAAGCATATAAAGTAATTTCCTATCAGTTTGTCTAAAAATAAATCTGGTACAGGCCAAATCTACTTCGAACAAACAAGTTTTCGGCGACGAGGAGGAATATTACATAACATTTTAGCTGTACAGTATGGCTGTGTCCCGACTTCATGCAGCGCTGCGCAGACCGATTGAAGTATCGCGAGGGCGTATATCAAAGCATACAGAGCAATATGTTCTCGCGATACTTCGATCTCATAGGCCTATCAGTCTGCGCAGCGCTGCGCGAAGTCCTATGTGCGTTTTTCTTGCCTTGATAGGGCGGCGGGGCTGCTGGAGGTTGGAAGCCCGCCGCAGGTGGAGCGGCCGTGGGGATCGAGCCGTACTCATACGCTCCCGGGACTGCGTTATACGCCGGAGGTCTGTCCTGAAGAAGAGGTTTATTATCCATGTCCGATCTCACGTCACCAAACTTGCATTAAATCCTCCGCTGTTCACGCGAGCCGTCAGTGGAGTTTAAACACAAAGAAAACAAATGTGAGATGAAAGTTCTCCTGCACTCTCTCCATGCGACTTAAAGCGTGCGTGTCACGGACAGGAAGTGTTACTTATACGCTTAAATGTCCTAAAGATGCGCCATCACAATCATTTCCCGATCTCTCTCGTTTATAAGAGAGAAATGTGATTTAGTTTGGGAGTTTGAAACTCCTTGTTGAACTCAAAGCGACGATTTTCCTGCCAGTAGCTGCACTGTCACGAGACTCCAGTCACGTGATTGAGTGGGAAGCACCTGAGGGGGAGGAGGGGTGGAGAAACGTCTTAAAGAGACAGTTTCCTTTTTAAAGTCGTGGCTTTTTACTAAATTTTTTAGGGGTCCAAACACGAAGTTGAATTGTAATTGTAAGGGTTTTCTTAATATTATTATTTTTATGCCCTTAGTTACAAAGCAATTACTTTTTACACCACTAGGTGGCAGAAGTGTGACACATATTGATGTAAAAGAAATTTATTCTGTGTGATTTGGGGCTCAAAATTTTAAAAGATAGTTTTACAGAGATGTGTAAATGTTTAAGGGATAGTCCACCCAAAAATACAAAGTATATCATAATTTTTTCATCCTTATGTCATTCAAACCCTGTATATGATTCTTTCTTTTGTGGAACTTACTAGTTTACTTCAGTTGTACTTTTTCATACTAATTTTGGCATATTTGAGTTCATTTGGAAATACCAGAAAATTATGTCAGTGCTTTTCATTCACAAAGCATATTATGAGCATGTAACAGTGAAACTGGTCATTTGACTGCTGATGCTCCACGCCATGTAATCATTCATTTACACACAGTTCTTAATGACTCACTGACTAGTCAATTTGTAAAAAATATTACTTTGCAATCCCTAGAAGCCTTAAAATCCATTTCATGCATTATCCATTATGCATCCTCTTTTGAACATGCATGCATGTAAAATTCATTGTTTATGAGAAACAAATGTTTATTTTTTTAACATTCTAATAAAAGCACACAGAACATGTGGAAACTTTTGTTAATTAATTGTTTGTTTGTTTGATTTCTTGCAATAAAACTGGACAGTTTATTTTTGTTTATCTGAGGAATATTTTTTACAAAAACAGCCCTTTTAATTGTAAAAAGTTTGTGTTCTGTATTTGGAGTATTGGTTAATTTATTAATTTGTTTTTGTTGTTGTGTTTGTTTATCTATATGTGATCTGTTTATCTGCATAAATAAAAAACTTTTAATATTATGATCAGGTTTTGTCCTAACCAGACGCGACGCGGCGCTGCGACATGCGACAGTGGTTTCTATTTCTGTGACGTCGCGGCTGAAAGCTCCGCCTATACAGCGATCTCATTCGATGAAAGTTCTGCACCTCATGAATATTAATCAACACATACGGATGAGGAGAGACTGATAATAGCAATTTAAAATTCAGAAATTACAGCAAAGTGTCCAGTGCGGCATCGCGGAAGTCATGAGAATACAGGATACATCTCTGTATGTGCTTGTGCACGCGCTTCAGCTGCTGTGAGAGAGAGAGAGAGAGAGAGAGAGAGAGAGCGAGAGGGTGTGCGGACAGGAAAAAACTCTTTCTGATTGGTCATGTTTTGTGATTGACAATCGCGCCACGCCCCTTTATCGCGTTCAGTGAAACAAAAACACAGCGAAAATCGCTTTAGACGTTATTAAGTTGTGCAAGTTAAATGATAAAGTGTTTTTTAAACAATAAAAAGCGTTGCTGTGGCTTCGAATAAACAAAAGATGCGCAGATCCGCGACCAGAAATTCTTCATATTCGAGTCACATGACGAAGAGGCCGAACAACGTTTTGTGAGGAAACAAAAACATGGAACTTTTGAAGGAGTTCAAGCAGGTGAGTTTCATTTACAATTTAACTTTGTTGTGTTAATGATGTTAGTATTACCATGGGAAGTGTCTTTATTGACCATTGGGAGGATATATATTGGGACTAAATGGGAGAATATAATGTCTATCAATGTTTTCATATGTGGTTAATATGTGATCTGTTAGAAAAAAATCGATTCCTCAGGTCAGGTCTATTGTTTAAAACTATTATTTCAGTTGGTGCCAGTGATCTAATACAGTATTGCATATACATTTTTAGCCAGTTGTCTAACTAAAGTTTATTCTGTTTTCTTTTACAGAAGCAGAATGAGAAGCATGAACATCATGACTCCAACACACCTTACTTTACCTTAAAACATCAAAAAATGACCTAATATTTATAAGGTTGATTAGATCAAAGTTTAGAGAAGTTTTGTGTTGAAAAGACGAAACTCCCGGATTTTTGGAAAGATTTAAAGCAGGTGAGTTTCAATTGAAGTTTGTTGTGTATATAATGTTAGTATTATCTTTTATTCTAGTTTATTCTGTTTTCTTTTACAGAAGCAGACTGAGAAGAATAAACATCATGACCCCAACACACATAATGGTATATCTTTAAGTGGTTGCCCTATGATTTTACAAGCAAAGAACCACTTTTAGTGCTGTTTAGGACATTTTAGGGATTATTTACCCATGTGGAAAGTACAATGTGACAACAACTGCTATGAGCTGAAAAGTGACCGCAACAAACTCTCAAGATGAGATGCGTAAGAGTTATAGTCAGTCCTTAACCCTAATTGGTATTACCCACAGAAGTATTTTAGGGAAGATAAACTGACAAATGCCTTAAAATAAAACATCTGACAATGTCTTGTGTAAGGAAAAATTGACAAGCCGCTCAATTATTAGAAAGATGCTGTACACCCGAGGTGGTTATGTGTCCTCTATGCGAAGCATGTTAAATCATGCTAGCACGTTTGATATATATATATATATATATATAAATATATATAGTTATAAATATAAATATAATATAAATGTATAATGTGCACATGCTCTCTCTATATCGATATTTATAATATATATTAGTGTTCATTCTGTTTTTTCTATTTAATTGTTTTCTTTATTCTATTCAATGTTGTATATTTATTTTGGTAATGCTCATTTACTGATATTAAACTGTGTGTTTCCATTAATTATAAAGTTTAACATTATAAACGTCAAATGAAGCGCAGGGGTCTGTGTGTTGTGATGGACTGTAGGCTGCAGTACAACCTTTCTGTATTTCAGTTGAACTTATATAACGAAGTGATATAGAACTATAATGCAGCCGACAGACCTTAAACGACTTTATATGTGTGCATTAACTGAAAGGTAAAGCATAACCTTAGACATTTATCAGCCAATCAGAATGAAGCATTAAACAGCAAAATGCTGTTAAAGGAATTTTGATGGTTTAAACCGCCTATGAAACTATTTTCTTTAGTTGGCCAATATCTTGTGAATGCAAAGTCCAAGCTTAGTGAAACTTGGGCTGCGTTCCATTCCATTTTTAAATGCCCTTCCCCTTGTTAACTTCCCTCAGTCTCATTGACTCGAATGTACAACATTGCTTCCAGTTCACGAGTCCCCACTTCTGGCCAAACACTTGAAATGGGTTTAAATAGAACGCCCTAAGCCCTTAATCATCTAGAAAACGACACGTGAATGAATTAATTGCAAGCGATGCGAGTGTGCGCTGATAATATGATGTCACAATTGTAATGCATTGTGGGATATATAGGTGTCTGAAGTGGACATATGAAGAACACTCCCTTTGTCAAAATCGAGAAAGAGAAAAGAGAAAGAATTTTCATTTTGGGAGATTAAAGATTGCATTTCTAGAGGAGAGAAATGTGATATGCATGGACTGTCCAGCGGATGTCAAGATTTGACTGTAATGGGTTCTGTCATCACAAAGAAACAATAAGGAAAGAAAAAGTATTAAATATGAAAACTATATGAAAATTATTAGATGAACAAACAGCTGATGACAATACAGTTATTTAAGCTTTAATGCATCTGTTGCTGTTTTTTGTTTAAAAAAGACTGGTGGTGGTACCAGTTCTGTTTCTCTTCTGAGAAACAGGAAGAGAAAGTTTTGGCCAAACTGAGGCCTGAGGCATTGAAAGAGCATAACATTAAAATATCAACATATTATCACATGTAGGAATAAATGACTCGTAGTGCGTTATCACATTACACACCACAACAGAAATGTTGCACAATTGTCATACATGTATAGTACATCTAACTTTTTGTAAGTGAAAACCATAAACACACAACCAATCATTTCATTCGGACCAAATAAAACGATTAGACAAATGTTTCTGGGTCCTACGCCTTCCACAGATGGCATATATTTATAAAAATATATAAAGATCACTTTACTTAATGACTGCTATCAGGATGTGAGGAGACATCAGCATAACATTACAGCATAACAGCATTGATCAGCATAACAAAAAATGGGGCCACCATTGGACCAAATTAACTGTAATACATTTTTTTATTAAATTTTATTACTTTAAATATGATACTAAATTAAATGTTTCACATAAACCAAATTGGGCAATTCCAGCATTATGGACGTGACATTTTCTGTAAAAAATTAAAATATTGAAATATAAATTCTCACAGAATGTATTTCCAATATATTGAACCATCTGTTTATATTTTACTAAAGCCCTGTTAGATATAGTCCAGACAACAAAACATATCAGTTTATAAATGCATTATGGATAGGACAAAAAACAACACACCTTTTTTTAAAACTTTGAGAGAGACTATTTAAACCATCAAATATTGACATCTGAACTATCTATAGTGAAAAAAATAAAAACTTTTATTTCATCGTGAGGAAAGACATTGTTAATCATATAAGAGAGATTTAACATCAAAACAAATATTATTGGATGCCTGCTGTCATAATTTCATAAAATCATTCATACACGTTTTATAGACACACATTTAACCAAACATAACACTTTAATGTGTAAACCTACACACAGCTGCAGTCCATCAATTCATTATAAGCCATTTGTACCTCAGAGCATCTTAATTCTGATGGATACATGTTTCAAGATGTTTCAAATTCACACATTTTCCTAATACAGTTCCCATCTCAAATAAAAATATCAAAACATGTGATCAACTTGAGAAGTACAGTATGCTTATAACTACAGGTCATGAGTTTCAACCACACAAGAATGTTCATTAAAATGGAATCGAAGTATCAAATCCTCAATGATGTGCAGCTGGTGATTCGTTATTATTTCAGTTTCTTACACCACATGCTTTCAGTGACGCATCTGTAATCTGTTCTTTATTAAGCACAGTGTTAGTATTAAATATAAACTGCGACAATAAATGCACTCAGCGGCTGTCAGGTGCATTCTGCAGAGCATCGGGTGAATAAAAACCTTTACAGAATTACTTCCATATGCATGTAGTGTGTAACTGTACAAAGTGCAATACAGTATAGGCCTATGACTTTAAAGAAACATAAAATACTGTATGATATACGTGTTTGGACATTAAAATCCACAAGTAAACATATTGTGACTGTAACTTTAAAAACATGTAACGGTTGAAAATGTGTTATTTCATTAATGTATTATTATTATTATTATTATTATTATTATTATTATTATTCGCGAGTAAGACATAAAACATTGTTTTAATTAAAAAAAAAACATTTAAAAACGTACACTCCACATATAAACAGAGAAAAAAATCGAACACTTTAAGACACTGTCTGTTGCATCAGTGTAAAATAACAGGTTAAGTATAAAGTTAGGACTCGTGTATCACTCTTCAGTTTTAATAATTGAAAGCGCGCTAAATAATTGATTATGTAAACGTGAATGTATAAGAGCTCCGTACGACGGAAAAACATACGTGCGCTCACGGTCTGTCCAATCGGAAGCTTAAATTACTTTACTTCCGTGAGCACTGACCAATCAGAGCGCAAATACCCTGAACTTCCGGCTGTGAGCGTCTGAGCCCTTAGGTTGTGATAGAATAATGCAGGAATAATAATAAACGCCTGATGCACAATAATGCGCGCAATACATGAAGACACCCGACACGAGAGAATAGAGAGGGTAAGTGTTTATGAGACGTGATTTGCTTCTAAAGAGATTAAGTGTCGGAATTTATATTCTTCATCTTATATTTGTAAAAGTAATTTACATGACATTAAATAAACTATATGCGAAACGTTTTACATTTCGTTTATATTAATTACAGAATAATACAGCTGCAATAAGGAGTCTATTGAGACAGATGCAGGTACACCAGCAAGGTGTCCAGTTGCACTTAACACATTTAGGAGAATTAAAAAGGGTTTTATTGTGATACAAGTGAAGCAATCATGTTTTTAGGGATTAATTACCACTATCAATTATTACCATAATTAACTATAAATGTTTTGTGTAATAACATCAGTTCAGTTCGTTTTGATCAGTAAGCACAAAATGTTGAATATTTTAATTATTTGTATATATTTTGTTTTATATGTAAGTATATATTGTATACTGTGTATAAGTATATTGTTTCTGGTAAGGTTGACAATGTGTAAGTATATATTGTGTGTAGGTGTGATGATGCTGTGTGCAGTGGATGTGTACGGGCGGGTGTTCAGTCTGTGTGCCGCTGGAGGGCGCTGGAGACGCGCCGCTGATCTGCTGCTCGAGCTGAAGCGCGTGTCCGCCTCTCAGCACTGCTGCTGGGGTGTCGGGTGTGACCATCACCTTTATCTCAATGTCTATCCCAGTCATGTGCCTATCCGACACCTGGAAGAAACATATGAAAACCAGGCATGGTGCATTATAAAATTCTGTGCATTTACTCCATATTGAAAAATAAGTTTTAAATGAAATTAAAACATCCAGTGAGTAATTAAACTTGAAAGTAACAAGTTAAATCCTTTTTAAAGTGTAAAATCAACTCGCATTTAACATTGACATGAACTTAATCATCTTGGAAGAGATGATTATATTAAAAACACAAAAAATAGGATAGTTTAAAAACACTTTAGTTGCATTTGTAAATATTTAGTATAAATATTTAAATATAAATATAAATATAAATAGTAATCTCAGTCAATGTTAATTTATAATTTACTAAGACATTTTTCTGTTAATCTATAAATTAGTTAGTGGTCCAGGACTAACGTGAATAAACAATGAACAAAACAAAATTGTACTGGTATTACTAACACAAACAAAGATTAAAATCTGATCTAAATTTATACTGCTTATTGTTGGATTGCATGACTGTATTAATGAACCTGTGTAATATGTTTACTGTGTATGACAGTGGTCCACTGTCCTGCTGCTCCAACCCTGATCAAACACAGCTGAACAAGCTAATCAAGGTCTTTAGGATTACTAGAAAGTTAGCGGCAGGTGTGTTTGATCAGGGTTGGAGCTGAAGTTGAGAACCTCTGGTGTATAGATGATAATTTATTCCTACTTATCATATTTCCTGCACATTTCATTATCCCTTGTGTAAGTGTACAAAGCATATGTATGTTTACAAAATGTATTGTCTAGTTGCATTTGGATGTCTGCCCTAAAAGCTACTAGTACCAAAAAAACTTTCTGATTCTGATTCTAAGTATCATGTCAGACACAAGGACATGGCAGATGACATATGGCTCCTCATATGCTGTACATAGTAGTGTGACGCTACGACACTCCAGTATTCCCAGACCTCCTGAGCATCATTTTGTGTCCGTCTGTTATACAGAGATGGAACCCAGTTGATGGTTACACAGACACACTTCTTCCGACAGACCGCTGGCAGTGGACAGATGAGTCCGGCTTGAACCAACAGCCTCTTCACAGCTTTGTGTTGCCCTCTGCTAACTGGGAGTGGGAGGGCGACTGGTTCGTGGATGATGAAAGCTGTGGAAGAGAATCCACTGAGACAGGGGTGAGTGACATAAACCCCAAACTTAAACCATTCTAAATGTAACTCATTCCCATACTCACCTACTGTAAATCCAAACCCACTGTAAATAAATCACCATAAAATTCAACATTTCAGCCCATCTCTTCCTGTTTCCAAGAAGATCCAAGACGAACTGTGTAAAACTAGTCCCATGCTTTCAGAATAAGGTTAAGTTTGGTTAATCTAGGGTTGGGAGTATGCAGTGGACTTCCCTGCCACCTTCACCAAAGAGAAAAAGTGGAATTCATGCGTCCGTCGCAGGCGATGGCTTCGCTACAGGAGATATAAAGCGCTGGGATCGTGGGCCAAGGTATAATTACAACCAAATTTCTAACCGATATGAATAATATCGGATGTCATTTACACCAGAGGACACATATGTGTGATCATTCTGAATGTGTTTTTTGATGTAGGTTCCTTTGGACAGAGACAGACCTCCTCCAGAGCCCTTCACTGACATCAGCTGTGGTGGATGGGACATGAGTGACAGTCCAGAGAAGCACATTTACCTGTGGGCCGTGTCACAACAAGGACAGGTACGAGAAGGCATTGTGGAAACATCTGACTGCTGTTGATTACCAAAGTAGTGGATTTTGGTCGGAGCCTGCGTGGACAGTGCTTCCAGAGACTCGAGTTCTTGTCTTCCTGTTCATGTCACTTCCTGTCTCGCTCTACTGTTCTATTTAAATTGAAGGCAAAAATAACTTTAAAAAAGTAGTTGGTTTTGACCTATTCCTATGTTTGGGAAAGAGAATGAATATTGCATTTTTAGCTATGCACCTAATATGGAGCCCATTTTCGCCAAATAAGAAAAAAGTTATGTTGTGGTAAATCGTAATTATGAGAAAAGAGTTGAAATTATGCCATATTAAGTCATAATTATGAGATGAGAAACCAAATTTATGAGATAAAACGTCTAAATTATGACATACTAAGTCATATTTATGAGATTAAAAATTATGACATTGGAATTAAAATCTCTAAATTACGCGATAAAAATTGAAATGATGAGATAAGAAGTCCTAATAAAAAATTACAAGATATAAATATAAATTGTTGATAGACTGCAATCATGATAACTATTGCAGACAAGGCAAGTCACATCACCAAGTCATGAAATGAATAAATTAAATAATTAAATGAAGATTAAAATTCACATATGCATGTTCCTGCGACCCTTAACTGAATTAACTGAAACCATATTTTTAATGTAATAATTTAGATTTTTATTCATGTGATTTTGATGCTTGTATGTCATAATTATGACTTTATATCTCATAATTGTAATATAAGAGCATTACTTTTTCTTATGTGGCAGAAATAGGCTTGCTTAGAGGTACTGTAAGATAGCTGCAGTACAGATTTCTGACCACTTGAGTTCAGCATTGTTCCCTGATGCGCTCCAGTTCTGCTGTCTTACAGTATTTTTGGGTTTGACAGCCACCACCTCCTTAGGGATCAAGCATTTGCTCATTGGAATGTCTTAGAGGTTAATTTAAACATGCCCTAAATGTTTTGTGATGTATGAGAAGCAACAGTATTAATGACACACAGAATGAACGTATATGTCACAGGTGTGGTTCCGTACGGGTGTCAGGCACCAGAACCCAGAGGGGACCTGCTGGGAGTCTGTGCAGGTGCCCAGAGAGGTGGCTCAGGTCAGCGCAGGGCCAAAAGACCTGCTGTGGGTCGTGCTCTGGGATGGACAACTGCTGGTCAGAACAGGCATCAGCAAAGACTGCCCTAAAGGTGAATCTGACACTGACAGATTTATTCCTGGACTTTGAATTCACACATACAGTACATGTTTTAAATGTCTTGCGGCTCGCTGTTATTTATGGGGAAACCATCATGGTCACAGTCTCGTCAATAGCATGACAGAAACATGAGCATACAGTGGCCACAAACATGATTTGGATGGTGACACAATGTACTTGAAATATGTGATTGGGCTAGCTTTGGCTAGAAATGCCTTTTGGTTTGATAGTTAATTATTTAATACAGTGACATTCGTACAATTTTAAGTGTGGTAAATAGGTGTCTTACATTCCAAAAATGTATCTAAAGGCTTTGACATTCTCAGGTTTATCGTGGGAGATGGTGAAGTCTCCGAATCAGAAAGGAGCTGCTCATGTCACAGTGGGGGTCAATGTGGTTTGGGCCGTTACTAAGGACAACAAAGTAAGATGATATATGACAGTTTTTCAATGTTTGTGGTTACACAACGTCGTTGCATATGGATATAATATGTAGTTGAAATGCAAAGAACATTATTGTCTGTGTGAGGGTTTGCAGAATAAAATATAGAGCAACTGTATCAAGTCTCCAGTAGGGTATGGGTTGTTTATTGGCAATGTTTGAAACGGCATACTACCGAAGTACTTGTACTATTTATAACTTTGTGTAGTTTGCAAATGTTCTGTATCCATGGAATACACAGATGATGCACTGCATGTGCCAAATTGTGGAGTATACAGCAAAGAACATTATGTTCAATATATATGTCTGTATCTCAATGCAATGTGCAAAGCTTCACCTTCCATATTGCATCCAATGTTCTGAATGAACCGAATATAAGAGTGACTAGGATTTTTAACATCATATTCTGGAATAATTAATCAACAATTTTGTATATATAAGATGAATACTAGGTGCCACGACACGTAAAACCAATACTGCTGCATACTTGAAGAAACATAACACTGTTTGAAATACTCTTTATTACTCTAATATTGGTTACATATTTTTTTAAGAATCAATAGGCAGTATCTAGTTTAGTGTGCAGTGACCACTGTACAAGTATTTAATTTTTAACACGTCTATTTTGTGTGTGATAGGTTTGGTTTAGAAGAGGGGTGAATTCCCACAATCCCACTGGCTCAGGATGGATTAGTATTGGTGGAGAGATGGTGATGCTAAGCATGGGCCCTAACGACCAAGTGAGATTAAACACTGCCATACGGCTTACAAAAATACCTTCACATACTTTTTTTGAAACATAACCCTCTCCCTAACAAGCTGCTTGATTTTAAGAATCATTCATTAATTCAAAGATGGTGCAGGATAAGTTCAAAATCAAAGTTTAATATCAAGGGTTAGTGCTTTCTTTTAAATCTCTAACTCATAAATTTTTAGCAATAGTTATAGTGATGCTTGCCTTAAAAACATCACTAACTAGTGATAAGTGAATCTACATAAGTTTATATCGCTGACACCATGCTTTAATCACTCTTGCTGATATTATATTTCAATAATAATTTTCTTCTGCATGGACATTTCTAGTGGCCTGATTACTTGCCCTTGGGGAACACCCATCCACTGTAGGGTGGGGAAAGACAGTTTTGATTACACTTACATTCTCACATGTAATCTTTGGGGATTAACCATCATTAGATCCACAGACCAATATAATCATCTGGCACAACAGGCTGACTGTATCCACTGTCCATGTTTATATGCTCAAACAGCCATCATCCAATCACATTTGCAAGCTTACACTGGCCCCTCCCCTTACACGTCAGGACCGGCATGTACTGTAAGGTCTAGCGGAGTCGGATTGCCATGGGTGTTGATTTTTAGAGTCGCTGAGTCTCGGTGTAGAGTTTGCAAGCGAAGCAAACCTTCTCTCTTTACCTCTCTCTCTCTCTCTTTCTCACTTTTTGCAATTTGACCCACAGGCTCTTCCTGTTGCCCACCTCCTCTACCAGCTCTGCCCAGCCATATATATACACCTCCAATTCTCTCTGTCCCGCACACAGCCATATGGGAGCACATCTAATTTGAGTTTGGCTGTGCTCCATCATTCCATACTTCACATTTCAGTACTGACCCCATGGCTGTGTGTTATACCCGGCTGCACTGTTTATATTTTATCATCTTCTTCTACCATCTTCTACCATCTTAACCATCTTCTTAAATTTAGCTTAAACAGAAACAATATCCTGTACATGAATCCTGTACATCCTCCTTGAAGTCATCAAGTAATAAATAAAATTAATTTACATGTTTCTGCAATTCTCTTTTTGTACAATAAAAATCATTTAAGCATAGGCCTTCATCATAAAGATTATACTGAATTTAAGATAAAAGATTTAATATTTTAAGAAACATTTTACTCCAATGACCTTAAACTCCTGATCACATTCATTTGATATAGCTTACTTTTAACAAAATATTTTCCCAAACAAACAATTTGTGCTAGTTTAATTGTTGAAGCACTCTCTTCTCCCACATTACAATAATGATCAACTGAGATTGTTATTTCATGTCCTATGAAATAACCTAGGTTTCTCCTGTTAACCTAGGTTTATTTTGTGATAAGAAATTACTAATTTTGTCTTTAAAGTTCGAAGTGTTGAGAAGATATTTCTGGAATTATAAGCGGTAAAATGTAGATATAGACATACAAATTGTAGATTTGGAGTATAAAAATGTTTTACAGTGTTTACGAATTTCTCAAACTACTTACATAACTATAGTAATACAGTGGAGTATTTTCTTTGATGCTAGTCTGACCTACAGTAAATGTCTCTTGATGTTTGTGCTTATAAATCATTCCAGGCCATTCAATCTAATTACCCAACTATTCTACACTGTCTATATAATTAAAGAAAATTCAATATGTTATATTAAAAAAATTTTTTGGATGATAAATGTGACAACGTACTTTATAACTTGTACTTTATATACTTTATAACACAGGTATGGGGTGTTGGTAGTGAAGACCGGACAGTGTATTTTCGTCATGGCGTGACAGCCACAGAGGTCACTGGCAGGTCATGGGTCGCTGTGTCTGCCCAGCTCAACTGCAGTGAAACGAAAAGTCATTCCAGGTTGTTGAAAAATGTTCTTATGTGTATTGCAGTATATAGCAGTCTTCAATGTCATGCTCATCCAGTAGATGGCGACCTAGTTGTGAACGTCTCTATTTCACACATTCTCAGTGCCTGCATGCTGGGTGATGCTGAGGTCACGGCTCCTTCCCAGGGATCAGTTTTGGGTTGTGAAGTCACAGATGTTCCAAAGCCACGTGTCCCCAAGATCACGAGCGACAGCTTCATCTCGGCCCTGGTGTCTGATCGCTCTGTGGACTCTGCGGCTCCCCCCACTGTACCTGAAGGAAACCAGGTGATGAGTCAAGGGCCCGATTCCTCTATCATGACCCCGACGCACCCGAGCAGCCAATCAGGTGCCGGTGATACACCGTGGAGCAATGTCGATTTGGAGGAGATGAAGGGATCTGTTCCCAGCACTGCCCGCAGCTCTGTGGCCACGTACCCCTTTGAGCTGGAGCAGAAGACGGTGATGCAGGAGGACGTGCCGCCCTGGGCCTGGGTCACCGGAGGAGGATGTGACATAGACTCCAACTCACCTGTCAGCTGGCTAAGCACAACAGGTGCAGCATGTTAATACGGTTTAACATCACTGTGACTTCGCATATCCATATAGCACATTGCATCTGACTCATTGTTAGGAAACATTGCTGTTTGTGCTTTAACATTTTCAGTAAATCATATTTTCTCATTAAGGCTCAATATATCAGGGCTGTGATCCCACTTAGATTAGAAATCTTGCAACGGCTTAAAAAACTGTTGTTATTAATCCTAAATATGTTTGCCTGATCATACAGCACTACATTAATTACAATAATAACCCTTACAATTTAGATATAAATAAAAAATATATATAAAGTAAATTCTCACATTACGTTAGTTGTGAGTTGAAAAACTTGATGTTATTTATGTTATATGTGACCCAGCCTGTGAAAACCCAGCTAAAGTCATTTTTTGTGATTTTTCTGTTTTCTACATATAATCATGCTTCATAATGTAAAGAACACTCTGTGAGAATTTAACAATGAAATCTTTAATATTAATTAAGAAAGGCCATGTCAAAGATTAAAATCATAGTGAAATGAATAGGTGAAATCAAACTTTGATGCTCGTTATCTCAGAATTAGATTTGTAGACTTTAGCCTGGTTTTCACAGACTGGGTCACATATTACATGTAATGTTGATGGAAACCAGCACTGATATTGTGATGAATTATGATTAAAAAAAATGTAATATAAAAATATAAAATAATTATATTATATAATATTATATAAATATAAAATTATAAAAAAATAGATAATCAGATAACGTGACTAAGTTAAAGAATTGCTCTTTTAGCAGCAGTAGTAGTAGATGTTTTTGTGTGTACATGAAAATGAACTCATGCATCTGAACTGGAAAAACTATTTTTTTAGAATATTTTTCAAATATTTTTGAGTCTTCAAAAAATTTACTTTTTTGTTTATGTTTATTGTTATGAACATTTCTTGAAATATTAAAGTGAACTGGTGTTTCTCTTAAGGAACAGGTTGAAAGTGGAGAGAAATGCATTAGAGATGTGTGTTTTCTCATCATCTGTATTTGTCTTTGTAACTCAGACGCAGGGCCAATCTCTCCATCCATCACACCTGCTCTCAGTGTTACAAACACACCGACAGAGAAAACTTCACATGAGAGAGAGTTGTCCAGAGAGAAGGTACCGTGTGCTTTGTGTGTATCATCACTATTCTTCAGTGTATTCACACTTCACTATTGAAATTGTGGTTTATGACTTTATATTTACTGATCTATTTGGTCTCTCATGTGCAAGTCACGTGTGGGGAAACGTGTCTGCTCAATAAATAAACAATAACATACAGTTTTTTAAACATAGAATAGGATCCAAAGTCTGAGACCAGACTAAAAATCTGATGTTTATTTCATGTAACCCTGAAAACAAAGTTAAAGATTTGGAAATAAATAAAGATATTTTCACAATTGACATCTGAATTTTCCAATCTGAGCTGTTATTTCTTCACATATGAAAGAATCAGATTTCAAGCGCACGAGATGTATAATAACTGCATGTTGCTAATAAAACAAACACTAAGACATGTATTAAATTCTTTTCACTTGAGTGAAATTGTAATAAAATCATCAAAACGGTCTAATCAATTCTGTCTAATAGAAACAGAGAAGTTCTGCACACTATTTCCACTTCAATCACATTTTTATTTTTTTAATTTAAAAAAATAAAAATGTTTTGGTCCCTTATCATGCACTTATCACTTTTTAAATCTACTGTATACTTTTTAACCTAAAATCCTATTTCATATGTAAAAATGCTGTACTTGTGACTAGGGTGTATATCTTTAATGAACTGCAAGTCGCTTCGGATAAAAGCATTTGTCAAATGCATACATGTAAACTATAAGTAGCTTGATGTTAAAGCCATAAAGGTCAATAGGCAGTTCATAGAATGTCTGTCATGACATGTGTCTGTGTGTGTATCAGTGTGTGTGTGTGATGAGAGGCTGTATGTGTTGGTGGAGAGACTGGGCTCCTCATCAGTGGGAGGAGGTCAGTGTGATGCTGGAGCAGGTGAGGGGTGATGGACATCACACAGACCACAGCCTGTACCTCTACTACACTCACAACCAACAGAGGAAGGTAATCATACACCCTCACAATGAAAGCATATATCTGCAAATGATGGAATGGTCTAAACAAACGTCAGTGAGATATAGAAGTCGTAAGGGGACAGTAAAAATCAAATTATGTCTTTGGTGGTAATGACACAATAATACAAATGCCAACAGAGTATAAACTAGCCTGCAGTTAATTGTTACCAGACTATCAATGAAGAATTTACCTTATTTTCCTGGGTTTCAGTATGTGCACACTTTGATAAAGGATGTGACCGCACTGGTGCCTGTGTTCAGGGACTCTCTGTACAGTATGGCCGTGTACACACCAGAACGCACCCGACAGAGACTACCGATTTTACTGGCAACTCATTCCCTACAAGACTTCAGTGCTTGGGTAAAATAACACACGACACGTCTAATTGTGACGTAAGATTTACTTTAAAAATATGTTGTTGTTCTTGTGCAATAACTGCAGCTTTCCCTGCTGAATGAGTCTTGCTGCGAGTCCAGAGGTCTTGGAGATCATCCATCTAAACAGGCCCTGTGGGCTGTGACGTCTAAAGGTGACATCATGGTCCATGAGCCGTCGCCCAGCCTGGAGGCCGCAGCGCAGTATTTACCCTGCGATCAGATGTAAGAGCATCATCATCTTCTCTTGATCTTACCAGAGCTCTGTTCCAAAAACTAATGAAATGTCATATAGTAGGCCTAAACTGTCTACACAGGCCGCTTTAGATCCTTTGTGTTGTGTTGAAGTCATTCAGGTTTTTTATAAAACCTATTTCAGTATTTAAATAGAATTGCTGATGCTGATATACAGTGTGGTTTTATTAGAAACGGTAAACTTTATGATAGATTTAAGGTTTTAATGAAAAAAATAATCATTAACAAAAACATTACATCGAAAAGATAACATGGGATTATTTATTTGTGGGAATGTTCTGGGAGCCAAAAATTGTTTGTTTATACTAAAATAAAACCTCATACTGTACAGCATATGACTACATTTATTTATTTATTTACATTCAGTATTAGGCTGAAAAAATGATACTTTTTTCTGCTTTCTATAGATGTGTTGTCAACCGTCAGATGTGAATGATATTAGGGTTATCTTGAAGCTGAACAGCAGTGTTTCACTCCACACTTTTAGACAACTTCAAGAGTCAAATTTAAATATATTTAAAATATATTTGTATATTTATTGTCAAAAAGCAAATTGGCTAAAGGTGTCTTATAAAGCAGAATAATCCTTTCGGAACAGATTGTGTTAGAAGTACACCTATGATGCCTTAAAATACCGCCTAGGTAGACATCTTACTAGTTGTTGAAACAGAGCTAATCTCTTTCTCATCGTTTATCTGATCTTTTTTTACCGTAACCCATAATCAGACTTGCACGTCCACTGACGGTTCTGTCAGAGCCGTGTGTTTGGGCTTATCGTTGTAACGTTGTTGTTCAGTTTTTCTGCTTGGCATGAGCATCTGTGATTGTGTGTCTGTGCTGTATGTATGCGGGTGTGTGCTTCAGGTTTTGGCGTCAGGTTCCGGGTCATCTGCTGTGTGTGGAGTCTAACAGTCTGGGTGTGGTGTGGGGCGTCGGTCACGATCGCACTGCCTGGGTCTACACTGGAGACTCGACTCGGGGTAAACCTGATGTTTTTATACCCTGTGGATCACCGCATTACTCTTGCAGGAAGCGCTGATGCTGTTGAAAGGTCTGGCATCGCTGCTCACCTTAACCGGATGATGAAGTGCATGCTTTTACATAAGCTTTATAAAGCAGCATAAACCGAACTAGACCAGAATGTAATTCATGTTGGTCTGCATTGATCTCTAAAGCAAGCAGGGATGCATTTTGAAGTTTTTTTAAATTACATTTTGTAATTTAAAATCTCTCATTTCAGAAAATGAAAACATTAACCAGACAATGACTGACATCAGGAACGTCTACGTCTATGAGAACCAGCGGTGGAACCCGATGACCGGATACACAGATAAGTAAGTGGTCATGACCTCTGTATGGCCTTCTTATAATGTTTGCAAACATCCTGTCTTTTTTTTCTCTGTTTCTCAGGGGTCTTCCAACAGATCGCTACATGTGGAGTGATGCTTCAGGTCTGAGGGAATGTACCAAAGAGAACACCAATCCTCCCTCGCCACAGTGGACATGGGTATACAGCTGTGCTGGGTTTACTGTGTGTTAGTTTAATATTGTTCTTTAAAGATCTTAAGTTTTTTTTTTTTTCACTATTAAGACATGTGGTCACAGGTGTGTGTATATCCGTATCTCAATTGGTAGAACACTGTGTTCATGGGAGGTCATGGGATCAAGGAAACACATATTATGATCAAATGTATCGTAAATACATTATAAGTCACTGTAGATAAAGTGTAAATACATGATTGTGAATGTATATCACCTGTTTTAGAAGGATTTAAAATGCGCCAGTCAGTGGTTAGCATCTGTGTTATTTAAAGGTCTTCTCATTACTTATGTATTCAGCTGTATATGTTGACTCTGAATTGTTTTTCACGGCAGAATATGATTTTTGCAGGTGTCTGATTGGGCCGTAGACTACAGTGTTCCCGGAGGGTCCGATAAAGAAGGCTGGCAGTATGCCGCAGATTTTCCTGTGTATGTTGTCTCTGTATCATCATATTAATAAAGAAACCAGATACCCCTGTCCCAAACTGAGAACAACGTTTCTTTATGTATTGATCGTACAGGACATTTCACGGTTATAAGACGATGAAGGACTTTGTGCGACGCAGACGGTGGGCGAGGTCAGTTCTGAATTTATTCCCAATATTGAGCAAAGAACTTTGTCATTTTCTATTTCCTAAAAATACCCAAGGCTCTTCTTCCAGAGTGTAAACATTAAAAAGCCTTTATTATCATCATAAAATGATTTAGAAGACACACCCACACTAATGCATTTAATTTTCTCTGTAATTAATCATTTTTTGTAATGAATATTTTTTGGTTGTTGTTGTCATTTTATAGATCTATGATATGCTTGGTGTTCTTACAATGGATGAATTTTCTCCCACCCCTAACGTCATTATTTAATTAGCATCTCTACAGGAAATGATGTAGAACACGTGATTTTTCCCACAGGAAGTGTCAGATCACTCTTACAGGACCTTGGCAGAAGGTTCCTCCGATCCCCTGAGTGACATCACCATCCTGCCGTGTCTGGCTCAGTGCAGTCTGGAGCAGGTTCCTCTGTGGGCCATCAGTGAGAAGGGCGACGTGCTGTGTCGTCTGGGGGTGACAACCGATAACCCTGCCGTGAGCATCAAACTTACTCGCATTCTGTGCTTAGATTTGTGGTTTGGGTAAATGTGCAGGGCGTATGGGACGTCCTCTAACCAAAACTCTGTGAAACCACAGGGCAGCTCCTGGCTTCACGTGGGGACAGATCAGCCCTTTAAATCCATTTCCATAGGAGGAGCTCACCAGGTGTGGGCCATTGCCAGGGACGGTACCATCTTCTACAGAGGCTCTGTGTCTGCCCACAACCCAGCCGGTGAGATCCTACACAAACGGATGATAATGATATGTTTGTTCTGAAATGTTTAATACATGAGCCCTTTACATTTGAATGGGTTAAATATTGACTGGATGTCAGTGTTTTATTTGTGTTTATTAGCTGGAACAAATCGCTCTGAATATGAGCCCAACAGTTGTTCCTCTGTATTGCGTGGCCTCCACTATACACTTTGTGTTTGTTGTACTTGTATGTTTGATTTGTTACAACATAAATGAATAATTCTGCATTTATGAATCCTACGTCATGTTAATTTCAGCATCATATGAATTTTGATGAATATTTATTATAGAAATCTCTTACAATGCATTTACCTTTCTCTGGCCACTTCTACACCCTTTAATAACATTAGAAGTGTGAAGAACCGTTTTGAAACTAGGGGGTTTCATTATATATTACATATAACATTAACTCGCTAAAGTTATTTAGTTGTGTTTTGTTCGCAGGAGAGTGCTGGTACCACATTCCCTCTCCCCCGAGACAGACCCTCAAACAGGTGTCGGTGGGCAGGACCTCTGTTTATGCTGTGGATGAGAACAGTGAGTTTTCCTAAATACCCTTATATAACCCTTAGTACATTTGCATTGTGTATAACTTGATGTCTGTTTCCAGTATCAGCTGGAATATTTGATCGTTTATTTTTACCAGCATTTTCTTAATTAGACTGTCAAGAACTGAGCTGTTTCCACACAAGCTTTGATTGTGTCTGTGCAGGTAATCTGTGGTACAGACAGGGTTTGACACCCAGCTATCCTCAGGGCTCGGCATGGGAGCTTATCTCCAGCAATGTGTGTAAGGTGTCTGTTGGGCCGCTGGACCAGGTCTGAAACCTTTTACTTTCTAAGACATTAAAGCACAGATTGGTTTATTACAGACAAAGTTAAAAACTTGTAGTACTGTGCATTGACTGTTTCTAAGCAATGTCTTTTTCTTCATAATGTTGCTCCAAACCTTTAGACTGTTAAGTGTATGTGAAATAAATTGCATAATACTATTATAAAGTTTCGGTTAATTCAGTGTCGAGTGTAAAGTGGACACTGTGTTTTGTCCAGGTCTGGATAATGGCTGATAAAGGGCCAGGTTTTCCATCGGAGAGTTCAGGAACTGTATGTCACAGACTGGGAGTGAAGCCCATGCACCCGAAAGGCCTGAGCTGGGACTTTGGCATCGGGGTGAGTCCTTACTTTCCTATACACTGACCCTTGAGCGGTTTTAGCCTGTTTTTTCTTCAAAGTAAGGAAGCCTATAATACCTGAGGAGAACTAAAAATAAATAAACAGATACTTGGGAATGGACACATGTGAAGAATAAAGCTTTTTACAAGCATGATGGCATAGAAAACAGTTTTTGGACAACAGTTCGTCAAACTATTAATTCTGAGTTATTTCCTGAAATGTACTGTAACAGGGTGGATGGGAGCATCTGTCTGTGAGAGGAAACTCAACAGAAGCCCAGCGCATGCTTCCTCGCAGTCCTCTTCCCTGCCGGACACCGAGTCAGGTGAACGGGAATGCCATGACCTGATAGACATTGTGCTCACCCTCCATCATCAGTTTCAAATTTGACCGCATGTCCCAGTGTCTTTTAACCACACGTGACTTGTTTTTCTGTTCAATCCACTCGCTTGCATAAATAACCTCTTTGTTTTCATGTGGAGTGAAAAGTTTCTTTGAGTTGTTACTCTGAATGCTGGGCATCCTTTGATTTCTGTATATGTATGATTTATGTCCCCTTATTTACTTTGTTCTGAGCATGTCACATTTTTAATAGTGGTGTGTTTGTCATTTCTGTCATGTGTAAAAGGCAAGTGTTTGTGATATTGGTTTAACATCTTTAGATAAGTCAACATGAAACTGCATTTGCAATCCATTTTCCTTCCAAACTGTCATGTTGTTATTATTACTGTTACTACATTAACCACCATGATTTTAGCACCTTTTTTATGATTATGATAGATTTATGACCTGCAACAATAAACCCAAATAGCTTTTTGGCCACTGGCTGTTATAGCATTAACCAATATCCCAAATGTTCACCTAGTGGCTTCAAAGATTTATTTATGAGTCCGACTTGTGAATCCTGCACTATAAATGCAGGAACGCTGGTCAGATAGGTTGACAAACATTTGATGATTTCAGTCTTTTCCATTTTATAACATAACACCATGAACACAAATCTCCTATTGCTATTTTTGCTGTCAATAAAGATGTGTAAATAATCATGTTACAGTGGTTGTTGATCTGTGAAACAAAGACAAACTCAAACAAGGAGACATAGAAGTTCATTTTCATTTAATTCCATAATAAACAGGGTAATTCATTATAAACCATTCCTTCAGTGACGCCAAGCATGATCATCATCAATATGAAGTAGAAATATCACCATTTTTAAAATGTACAAATTATAAGGACATGATGACCTGCATTTCCCCATTTATTTCATTTTTCATTTTTTTTTTCTTTACCAATCATCTCACACCCATGATATGTCTCATTACAGCTTTAAATTACAAAATGAATCCTCGTACCTATGCCTTACATCATTCCCAATTTACAGACAAATTTAAACATTTATATACATCAGTACAATTCAACATTAAGTTACATTTGAAAGATGTGCAAGATTAAGCAAAGTATACTGTCAAATAAAACCAAAGAATTACCTTTCATAAAATCTCAGATTGAACTGAAATTGCGTGCTGGTAATACAGATAGTCAATTCTTCTAAAACATACAGCTTAATGTACTGAATTACAACGGGACATGGACGTACCCAATTATTCCAGCAATAACCCCTAGAAATAAACATCAGGCTCGCAATTTACACAATACAATCTATTGTTGCACCAAAATCAGTGTTCTTCATTATTGAATCCAGGAAATATTCAGTGGTATCAAAAGTTACTCTCGTTGAATCTAATTTAGATTTATTTTCTATGTACATTAGTTTTGATCCGTTACTGTTAAACCAAAGAAAAGCTTCTGCGTGGATAGATTAGCAATGAATGATTCATATGACCTATGAAAACATCCAAAAGGAAGAAGTACATTTCCTGTTTTCAATGTTTATGACTTTGCTTTTTAAGTTAACATTGGAATCAGGAATTTAAGTTGTTTTTCTTGTCATAGTTTTTCCACTTAACGCTACAAACATCCATCAAACCTTTGGATTCTCCAATTTTCTGCTATTCATGTTTTAGTCTCTCTGCACTACTTGCCTTATGACATACTGAACATCAATATCTACTGACATACTATCACACTGTGGGTCAATAAAGAATATTCCATTAGGAAATGTTTGGGTCACATTTCACACCAAAATAATTTATGCATGTATACTATCATAATAAATTCTTTAGAATTAATGTAATGATCAGAAATCATCATTTGTTTTCACATTTCGGTAATGAGAAATAAAGGAAACGTATTTAAGTTGTCATAAAAGTGATGTCACACAGCAAATAGTTGTAAAAACAGGCTTATTCTTCTTCATGCAAAGTCAAATTTCTTTTATGATGAAACATCTTGGCTGAAATATGACTCAAACGTGATTTTTAGCAGGTTTCATTTGACCTTTGTACAGAATCATTAAACTTTCTAACACACACCTGAAGTTCAGAAGCTTTGCTAACGGGAACATGTTCTGCACACAACTTTACGACTTATTAGTGTTTTATCTCCTAAATCCTCAGCTGCCCATACGCTGACTTCCAAATCTTTTTTGATAAAAAAACATTGAAACTATGCAAGCTGTTGTTCGGATGAATGTCACTATTAAACACTGTACAAAAATATTTGTGGAGAGGCATACTGTCATGACTGGCATTCCTATTTCATATCTAATCCATCACATGATCATATAAATAAGCTTGTCACACCAGATTTCACGATAAAAAAATTAAAATCCAGTGTGTTAAAGTAAAAGGCAAGTATAGTACGATTTAAATTGCACAATGGAGTATGAGCCTAAAAGCTCATTAGCATTTAAGAGAGGATCCTCCGGCTGAACCACGGATTTCAGCTTCATTGCTCACAAGTAAAATAAAGAGCGAGGAGGAATGCATACGAGTACATTTACGAACAACAGAAGTGAAGCAGGACACTTAGGAAGCGCGTCTAAAGCATGTGTGAAGCAAGGTTCCTCCAAACTGCACCGAAGAAAAACATCTGAACAATGAAAGTTGGTGGAAATCCAGACCACTTAGCTGTTGATGTCACCAGCTTGGTCTGTGCAGTCCCCTTCATTTCCTCAAATAAATATCAATGATGTGTGATAAGCAAAAAAAGCCTTCAAAACATGTGTTTGTCAAACGTCTTCAACATATAAATGTGCATCTAAAATTTTAATCTTTTTCTCCGTCTTCACCGCTTCCTGCAAAAGAACAAGAGCAGAGATTTAAAAATTCAGTGTAGTACAGATTTTAATATTTACTGACTGTGATTTGTTGGCTGAAACTGTTTAGATGGTTATGTGCGACTTGCCTCCTTGTTCAATGTCAGAGTCTGTGAGGTGTGTAAGGGAGAAGCTAGCCATGCTGGCTGGAGAGATGGAGAAGCGGGAGTAGTTGGAGGGGCTGTTCCAGCTCTGGTCCAGCGTGCGGTTGGCAGGGGGTGGAGAGAAATACTTAGAAACCGCAGAGGACCCGCTAGTTCTACTGGTGCCAGAGTGATCACTGGTTGCTTTCGAAAGGAAATTGGGCTCTGGAGATGGGAAGTCGTCATCCCATTCAAATGCACCGCCTGTCAAGCACAGATCAGTTTTAGCACAGTTTAGAGGGTGGGTTTTGATTACAGCATCTCTAAAGGGCCACTTTCCCATTAGCTTACCAAACACTCAAAGAGGTGTGATAGTTTACACACTAAATGGTGTTTTTACATGTCATTTCATAATGTCATCTCACCTTCTTCGTCTGTGGAGCTCTCGGAGTTAGCAAATCTATTAAGGTAGCTGGAGGCCGCTGGACTGCTGAAGTCAGACACTTGGCTACTGGGATCAAGGGTATGGTTGCCAAGTTCCTTTGTTGGGGTTTCCTGTTTGAATAAAAGCAGGGAATCATAAACAAAACTTCCAATAACCATAATTGCTTAGCGTGGATGCAAGAAAAATGTCAGACCTGATCGAAGAGGTAGACAGTAACATCATCAAAGAAAGACACCCCACGTCTATCACTGGCGTCTTCTGTTGGCGGTTTAGTATTCTGGGTGGATTTGGGTTTCAGCAGGCTTTTAAGGTTGAGGGAACTACTGCCGTCTGAAATAATGACAGGTACAGGGTGCACCACATCATCCTCGCTACACTCCGAACTTGAACTATGTAATCGGTAAGCACGCACGTCTTCATCAGATTCATCACTGTTCTCATCTTCTTCGTCGGCATCCATTCCATCCTCTGGCCCGTATTCCAGTGAGGATCCATCAAGCTTGCCTAGAAACCTCCCCTCCATATCTGGCTCCTTCTTTTTCGTTCCCTCCCCAGCATATGTTCTTGTAAGTTTCGCGTGAACCATGACATCTGTAGGAGAGTGCATTGAGGTAGAGGATGTTGCATGGGAATGAGTTTGGTCTGACAAAGGGTCAGCAAACTCAGAGTCATCTACAAACACAGGTTTATCCTGACTAGTCCAGTCATCCTCAGTGGTGACAACCAACTTGGGAAGTAGAGTCTGTACATTACCATTAGCTGATTTTGGAGCGGGACCTGCAGATTCAGATGAAGTATCCATTTCGGACACCAAGTGTTCCTCGACAACACTTGGCTGACCTACAACAGCTTCACCTTCTTGATTGCTCTGGAGCCAAAATGCAGCATCAGGTGGACCACTTCCATTGATGTCATCACTCTTCTTATCAAGCTCTTCATTGTCTGAGAAGTAAGCAGAGTCTCTGTAGTTTCCACTTAAAGGAACTTCACCAGGCCCTTGCTGGTGATCATCTTCATCACCATTTACCTGAACATCAGGTACACTTTCTACTTCTGACACAACAATTTCTGGAGGTACCAGTCCTGTGGGTTCCACAGCGAGAGATACTCCACTCTCTTCAGAGGAATCACTCGTGCCAGTCTGAGAGTTCCACTCAGGTGATTCCAAGTTTTCGGTTTCATACCCACTGTCAGCAGCTTTGTATGGGGGTTGAAGCTTATTCACAGGAGTTTCCAATGACTGTCCATGCACCACGTCCCTATGCATGTCCAAAGAATCCAATGAATCTGGTGTTTCGGCAGAGTTCTCAATGGTTGGAAGAGTGGATAAGGTGCTGTCTTCCAGTAGGCTGTCCTGACTCAACTGGTCAAGAGACGATGCTGAAGCCAACAGTGAGGACATGTCCTGAGTAACATGGTTGTCCAATAAAGTTTCCTCTTGATCGATGGCTTCTGATGGTGGAATATCCTTGGTCATCTTCTTGTCTAGCTCTATTATGATATCACTCATTGAGTCATTACTCAGACCATCAGTGAGGTCACCTTCTGTACGCTCAACAACAGGTGATGTAGTAAAGCTAAGCTCAGCTGACTCGCTGATTCCTACATACTGCCTGTTCTCCTTAGAGGCTCCATAGCATTCTTCAAGGCTGGGGGGTTTGGCATCTATGCACAAGGTATCTGTAGTGGCACTTTCAAGGGACTGATGACTGTCGGACGGACTGTCAACAATGACCTCGACACTCTCAGAGGTAGACTCAGAAGAACAATAAGTCCCAGCTTTTGGAGAAAACAAAGAGCCGTTTGTATCTGGCAGCTGGTTGCTACAGGTTCCTCCTGCTATTAATATATCTAAAGGCACCATTGATTCATTTTCTTTCAAAGGCGACAAAAAATCTTCTAGAATTGGGCTGACTAAGTCCAAGAATTCATCCTTGAGCTGCTTATGATTCTCAGCAGATTTTAAAGACTCACCTGTAAGGTTTACAAGGTCCGAGACATCAGTCTCAATGTTGGGGCCAAGCAGAGAGATATCCGATCTGTCCTTTATTAGGCTGTTGTCTTTTAGGAACAAAAAGTTTTCAGCCAGTTTGTCAGTGTCAAGAAGCGTCATCATATCTGCACTCTCATTATCAGAGACCTCCAGATGAATAGCCTCTGGCCCAAACCCTAAAAAAGAATTGTGAAATGTATCACTCGCCTCTGTACTATTTGTCTCTCCATCAGCATCCCTCTTCGACTTGTTCATCTCTGGGAGATCTATAAAACCTCCTCTGAATGCATGAGAATCGTCCAATTTTAAGTCACCCTCACCAAAAATGTTTGTATGGTAAGGGCTTTCCTGTTCACTTGATGACCAAATGTGGCTATCCTGAATGAAAGAATCTTTTGAGTCGATGCTCTGATGGAAGAAATCTGCATCCGTGCTGGACTCGTCCAGCCTGACATCCTGTAAGACCATGTACTGTTGCTGCTCTGATGCATTGGTACCCTCAGCACCTTGACTTTCATCCATCCCAACATCACTCTCATCCAGCTCCTCCAACTTAATAAAGTACTCATTTCCAGAGGACGCTTTGTGTGCATCAAACACTGGCAACATCTCTGGGACTCTGCTGGTTTCAGCCTGAGCTCCAGCATCAGGGAAGTTAGCCTGAATATCTTGCCGTGGCACTGGAAAGAACATACTGTGATAATTCAGAGTAGTGTCCATGGCAGACCGATTGTGAGTGTCATAATGGTCATGCTTGGCCGCCTCCCACACATACTCGAAACTTAGTCCGCGACTAGTTTCGGTGACCGTTAGCACCTCGTCTGGTTCTCGGCCATCATCGAACTGCTCCAGGATAGGGAAGGAGGAATGACTGACGGTGGCTTGACGAGTGGTGGGATTGGGTTTGAGAGAGCTCCAGCGCTGCTCGAAGTCATCTTCTACATCTTTCTGACCCTGCATTCGCAGATAAGTGAGCAGGCGGTGGACCTCTTCAGCTGTGGCCCTTTTGTCTGCAGGCAGCCAACAAAACTGCAGAACCTCATACCTGTAGACCAGAGCACACAGTTAAACTGTAGTTAAATTGTGGACAAACTAAACAGATCTTGTTTGTAAAACTGGACATGCACAAGACTAACCATCTTTCTGAGTAAGGTAAGTCCAGCTGTGGCTTGAGAAGTCTCACTTGTTGATCTTTAAGCACATGATGAAGAACTTCTCTATCTGACAGGTGAGGATATGGCTGCTTGGCACTCTCAAACAGCTCCCATAATGTCACTCCCAGTGCCCTGAAAACACACATGTAAATGTTACAGAGACTTCACAAAGTTATTTAAGCAATAAGCAATGCTATTGGTTATTACACCATGTTTCTTTCTTCATTTATGAAAAACCAATTTAAATGCAAACAATCAGTGATTAGAAGAACCAATTTATCTTACACATTACACTGCTTTTCGAAATTAATGGTTCCCAGCTCATTGATCTGCAGCAACTAAAAACTTCTGAGTTCGACATAGAGTGATTTACATTATAAAGCGCTTGATTAATGATTTTAATCTATCAATTTTAAAAGCTTTTCAGATACCTACCAAACATTGCTGGGTTTAGTTTGTTCTGATGTAATCAAGCCTCCATGGAGCTCACCAATCAGCTCAGGGGCAAGCCAGCGCAGGGCCACACATTGGTCATCTTCTGTGGTAATATAATCCTCCTGCAGCAAAGAAAAACATAATTCAGTCTCTCTTTCAAAACATTTCTGCATTTGAAATGTTTCTGCATTCCACTTTCTGCATTTGATGCAATATATGCGACAAGTCACATTTTATGTCTATTTCTGCTTTGTCCTCGTGCTTAAAGACCAGCAGGTGTAAACATCCTGTATGTCAAATTATTAACATGTCATGGGCTGTCAAACATTACTAACACAAAAAAGAAATCACTAATTTAGTACACTAATGCTATATAGAAATAAGTAAATATGATACATTTGTCTAGTGATTCTAAATAAAAAAAGCAATTACAGTTACTAGCTTTACCTTAAAATTTGTAGGGCCGATCCCATAGTCTCCTACTTTGACAGTCAGGTCAGTTGTAAGAAAGCAGTTTCTCAAAGCCAAATCACTGTAAAGTAAGATTTAACAAATATATAAATATGCAGATGCCTTTCAAAAACACATTCACATATAAAATGCCTTTCTTTATGTCAAGTATTGACTACACCTGCTAAACTCATATTAATAAACGTATCTTGACATCTACCCATACATGTTTCTAAATATAAACCGCTGTAATTTTATTTGTAGAGTTCATCTTACAGATGAAATGCACATTACTGGGTAGAGCACATGGGATGGGATTTGCACAACTCTATTACCACCATAATCTTCAGAATAAAAACAAAACATTTCTACAACTATATTAGAATCCATACGAACAAATGTTTGTTAACTTAATTTGGCTTTAAACATTTCAAATCTTACATCTCAAAATGTAAAGCTGATTACAAGCCATCATGTTTTTGTTTTTTATAAACTGACTTGGTACAACCAATTATATATAAACTCATTATAAATATGTCATCTTCCTACATTCATTGCGCGTGTTTATGTTGTGGTTGGTCCGAAGGTTACTATGTGAACAGACTCACAGATGTGTGTTTGTTTGTGTCGTTTCTGTTCAACCCAATCAACAGAATCACTGATGGTGGAGCTTTTCTCAGGCTTCTCACACAGCACAAAGATATTGTTCTCAGGAGGAACAAAATGCCCACTGGGGCAGGAAGTGAGGCGAGGGGACATATTGTGTCTCATTCAGACTGAGCTCTTTGATTTCAGCTTTGCCATGTTTTCAGAGTGTCTCTATTATACGTCCCCCGGGACATCGCTGACACTAGAATTGTTTGCACACAGATCGCAGGGCTACCGTCATGTTCACTAAAACCACTGCAAGATAAATGGACAGATATCTGAGATATGCTGCACCGTGAGACGCCCTGCCCTGGCGAAAGGGGCAAATACAGTTGGCAGGTCACAGAGGAGTGGAGCCAAAGTTTTGGCCGTACATGGAAAATCCGAGCGTGTGGATGAGACACATGTGGACTCTTTGTCTTTTTGCCTTTTACAATAAAAAATGTAAAAGGAAAAGGCTGTCAATGCATTTCAAACATTTAAAAACACATAATTATAATCATACATATTTGTACACTACATGACATTGTTGTCAGACAAGTAGTGTCTTTAGAAGTCAATACATGACTGCAGAAGTCAAATTCTAAATCATTAAATACAACAAAAAGACCAAAACCGCACAAAATTAATACTTGTATTTCCTTTTATGCATATATGGGTCAGGGGGCGACATGTGTAAAATGTGCAACAACATTTATTTGGCACAAACACATGTAAAGCGGCTGAAATGGCCAAATCTCCTCTGATCTCACAGCTGTCTGGACTTCATGCCATTCCACACATCTATACTTGCTCATACAGATGGCTATTGTGGGAGTGGCAAACAAAGTTTCACGATAAATCAACTTTGAAAGCCAAAATCATTTTCATGACAGGCCACAACAACAGCACGGAACCTCCATGCCTGCTTTGGAGCTGTAGCCCGGATAAATCCCGCCCATCACCCCACCCCACCCATGAGGATCCTCTTACGCTCGAACCGCAGAATCATCATATCCCGGAGGCGGAGGACAGCCAACACCCCGTAATCCAGGGGAGCTGTGCAATCGGACACCTTTCTGCATATTCTGAGCTCGCGGGAGGGTACAGGCGAGCTCAGCATGGCAAGACACCCTAGATAACCCAGCCTAGCTCCATAACACCGCAAGGGTAAGAATGAAAGTGCAACGTTGCTGTTTTCAGACCTGTGGCCTTTTTTGGACAAAAACACACCAGCGAGCCAGTGGCAAAGAGGAACAAAAACACTTGCACGTGCAGGCCGCAATGGGCAAGTGCATACAGACGGCACAAACCATTTATTGTTTATGTGTTTCATTTAATAACAGTTACGTGGTAACATTGCGAATGTGCGGACAGAAAGTGTCAATTCAGACGTGACGTTTGCAGGGCTGACCTGTGCAGAAAGTTGTGTTTGTGCATGTGCGTGACCCCAGCGGCGACCTCGCAAGCCATCTTCTGCAGCTGCAGGAGTTCTCCGTTCCTGTACAGCCAATCATGCTGAGACACGTAACTCTTCAGATCACCCTGCACAACAAAGCAAAAGCGTGTGTTAAAGCAACAAGACAAAACTCCATGAATAACAAGACTACACAATCTAAATCATAGTACTATGTGAAACATATTAAGCTTCTTGGTAAGCACAGCATTCAGCATTTAGACTGAAGCAATCGAAGGTAAAGCAGTAGTTGACAGTGTTTCAGGCAGTATGTAAATGGTATCGTGCAGATTCAGCCACAGAGGGGCAGTACTCTCTCTCTCTCTGTACAGATCCTTCACTGTCACACAGGGACTCGACCAAATAAGGGAAAGGTTGTTTAATAGAGACTACTATATGCTGTGTCACAGCAATTTAAAAATAAAAAAGCAGCGGTCAGACAGGCCACACCGATCAGGACTGGCTGCTTAGAGATGTGTTGGGTTTCTGGGCTTAAACACCAAAGCCAAGATTAGGAGACGTGTCCCTGTTTGAGACGGGTTTCAACAACAGTGAAGAGCACATATGAGACCATCCTTAAAGCTTTGCAAAGAAAATGACATGAAATGTTATTATATTACATATATAATAATTGGAATCATATTGTAAGATTTTCAATTCTGCACAGACTAAAAAAAACTGTCACCGTTCCTCAGGAGGAACACTTCTGCTATTTCCCTATTTGCTTCAAAATTTCATAGTGGAATTGTCATCTAATCATGACAAACTAGATAAGTTAAGATAAGTCTCAAGATGAAATATTTGACAAATTTTTATAACAATAAACATAAAACAAAGAAAAGTAATAAAAAATGTTGTAGTTCTGATGTTGTAGTGCATTTCCATTTTCGGTGACAGTTTATCAAGTTAAAACAAATGAAAACTACAACTTTATGCATATTCAGCTTCTACCTGTAGACATATGTATAAAAACATTATATAAATGAAATTTCGCATCATTTCAAGTGTACTCGCTCAACGACTGAGTTTTATTACATAAGTCTCAGAGGGAGTGCTTACAATGGCCCTCAGAGGATCTGGATATCTCTGACTCCTAGCAACACAAGACAAAGAAGTCTCTCTGGAGAAACAGGGTTACTGCTGCCAGCCACATTATATTATTCAGGTCTCGTAAAATCCTCTGTTATGCAAAGCAGAAAATGAACATATGCACATGCAATTGTTCTGCCTTATATTTATACATTATAATTTACAATAGAAATTATCTTCCGATAATAACAACTATTTGCCCCTAGCAATGACTGCATCATGATATAAAAATAATGCATGATAAAGATATGTACTATGTGTATGTACTAGTGCCTACAAATAAATACATAAGACAGTGAGACCTGAATGATTGTCTTGTTTTATATCAAGTTGTAAAGTATGTTAAGTTGTTTCAACTATATGAGAGACTGAATCTTTTACAAACAGTGAGGTTCACAAAACCCACCCAAGTCATATTTTACTACTAAATCAAATGAAAGGATATACCGTCTAAATAAAATATAATAAACCACCACGGACATTTTTACTTTGACATTATTTCAATTATAGTTAACATTTACACATAACACATACAAACACATACAACAACTTCATGTCTTCATAAACAATGGCACATTTTCTTCTTTTCCCTGATATTTATATTCAACTTTATACGCAGAATCTGTACTGCACCTGTAATATAAACACGCACACACACACTAACAGTATCTCCTTGAAGACAGACTTTACAGAAGAGACTGTCACTCACTCAGGGAGCAACTGGCATTCTGTAAACCAGCTCCAGTTGCACCCAGCAGCTATATTTCTGTCTAATATGTACTGTGTCAGGGTTACCACTGGTTACCAGTCATACACAAAGACCAGCAGCTATCTCTTTTCAAACATGACATGCAAACACTTCTATATATTAAATTAAAGCTAAAAATCTAAATGGTGATTCTCCCTTCATTAGAAAAGCCCTGCTGCTGAACAAAAGCCTACAGCATACTGCACACTACACAGTGCATACTAGTGTTTATTGGAAGGATTTCTTGTCCTATTACTGTAAGTCTGATCAAATAAATCATAACTAAGATGATAAAACATCAAAGTTGATATTCGTTATATGCAAAACGATCAAATCAGATTGTGCACTTTGTATTAAGATATGTTGTATACTTAACATTTTGTCATTCCAATCCTACACTTTACAAACAGCACACTTGTCTGGGATGTCTCTGGGTCTTATGAACTACACTGTGACTTAGTGAGGACTGACTTGGGTCGAAACCTGAGCCATAACGCAGGCCCAGACTGCATTACGCAACAACGGGCCGTAGTGAGCTCACGCTCTCGGGAGACGAGCGGTATGGCTCGGAGCCATCCACCTGCTCGGGCCCAGAGGACTCCAGACCACAGGCATTGTTACTAACAACTGGTCAGGTGTGCGGTGCGTTCCACCAATCACTACCGCTGTGGGATTATCATGCAACTCATTACAGAACACCAACTCAGCACAATCTGAGCCGGAGAATATACTCTTGAAACGTGCATTTCACGAACATTATACACCTTTATTATTTGTATATGAGAAGTCTGAAGGGTATTAAAGCCATGTGTTTAAGTGTCTACGTGGTTAACGCGCCTGAATTCACTGGCAGGGAACTTTTTAGATAATGATGCAAGCTGTTGGTGTTTGTTTCACTTTGTAGTTTGAGACTTGTTACAACACACACAATCTTTATTATTAGCTTGAGAAAAAGCCACTCAGCTGTAAAGACAGTTAAATGACCAATCATCATTCGCTTGGGTCGTGTGATGGTGTGGATGACATTATTATTTACAAAATAATAATACACTTACCATAATATAATGTGGAATGGTCATGTTTGTTTTTATACTAAGCAACATGATGCTATATAAGCTCATATAGCTTTCTGCATTTCTCTTACTGTATATTTGTATTATATTAACCTCTTTGTTTTGTAAAATCGGTTTCTTGGAATTTTGGAATGGATTGTTTGTGACCGACAGACTCTATTCAAGGCACTATTCGCATTCAATCATTAAAAACCACTTTCACAGTTCCAGCTCACTATTACTGAAAACGAGATCTTTTTCTTTATCTGTGCTCATGTGAGTTGATAAAATAAAACTGTAGGTCATGTTCGAACTCTCTTCCCCACAGTAACTTTTGCAGCATGCAGATAAAATGCACCAACACAGCGAGATGTGAGAGTGACGGTGTTAGTAAAAGAATCTTGTTGCTTTATTGGGCTATGAGGGAATTGGAGAGCTACCTACAGCAGGCTGTTATGCGTCTCATATCCTTGTCAGGCACAAGCAGCGCGCCCGAAATAGATCAAGAAAAACAGAAAATAAATCAAAGGGCAAGAAGCTGCCCACTGACATACAGCGGCTCTGTAACTTACGACGGAGTTGCCTAATTGAAGCTCTTAAAACTAATGAAGTAGTGAGGTATGATGGTGGAGTATGCGTGCTTTCATCGCACTTGTTCAATATGAATTTGAGATGCCAGGCGTGGCTGTGAGACACAAAAACAAGATCCCAGCATGCAATTCAGCCTCGTATAACGGCTAATTGCATTTAGTGCTTGATATGTGTTCATTTTGGGCAATGAGCCCAGATCAGTGATGGCTGAGGCTTATGTTTAATAATAGTGAAATAAAAAATCATATTCATTTTTAAAACCTCTTCTAAATCCATTAAAAATGCTCTCATTTACTCTCTTAGAATAGTCTTTATTCGAGGGCTTTTCTCTGCATGTATGTGACATTTAAATGATATCAATCGTTTTAAAGTGGACGCAGATTAGGCTGTTCGGACAAGACAAACTTTTTTTTTTAATGGGACCTACAAAGTGAAGCCAGTATGACACATTTAACAGCCTCATTCTCATCCCCATTTAGACATGGCTCTGAAGATGTATTTCAGAAAACATGCTTTGTTTGCAAAACTAATCTTACCAGTTCACAGTACTCAAACACGAGCAGGAAAGGAATGGCCTCCACACACTGACCAAGACACTGCAAGATATTAGGATGCTGAAGAACCCTGTGCAGACACAAAAAATCCTGATGAGCACATTATAAAAGGCCACAAACTGCAGTCTGTGTAAAAAACAACACTTTGCACTTGACTACTTGCATGACATATTTCCTGTATTTAGCACAAGTGTTTAAATGAGCAGGTGTTACATGCACACGCTGGGTATTTGGACAGGCCCCAAGTCTCTTTAATGTACCAGTTCGAATGTAAATATAAGGAACAGGATTTTTTAGCCATTTTTTCATTTACCTTAATAATATATAGTCTTGAGTATTTGGACAATTTGGTCACATTATTTGAGAATAAATAACTTACAGTAGGCGTGATGCAAACAGGCATGAATGTCTCACCTGTACGGGTCTCCCTGCTGAAGAAACTCATTCTGCTCTTTGGAGCTAGCATTGGCCTTCAGCTCTTTCACAATCACTCGAGCAAATCCAGGTTCAGCGTAGATCTCACTGAGCAGAACCTGTCATACAGAGAAACTTTGGTCAATCGGGTAAAGACTTAAAGAACCGTACACTTGACTAATCCTGCAAAGTGATTTAAACAGAAACAAATTCCAGGAAAACAAGGGCTGAACAAAACGCAGCAGGTGGCTCATACAAGGATGTTCCCATGGCTCAGCCGGGCAGGAAAAAGAACCAGGAAACAAGTTTTCCCTCAAGTCCTAATCTTAGTAAACACATCCACACATACGTTGCAGGAGGGCATCTTGAGTGCCCCATTACGCTCCCTTGTACACGTCAAACTCCGGCCCCCGAGGGCCACGGCAATTGGCATAGAGACGAGAGCAAGTACCAACAAGAACCCTGGCTGTGATTTTAAGATGAATCCTCAAGAGAAATTGCATTCTTAACAAACACTTTCAGGCACGAGTCTAACAGTTCACATACACACTTTCAGTGTGAATTATAAACAGAAAAACAGGCTTACCTTTCCAAACCAGCCGCTACCGATCTCCTGAATGTAGCTGAGAGCGTGTCGCGCCACGTGAGGACCCGACGAGACGTCTGCAATAGCAACCATCAGACAATTGGATCATTGCAAACAAAAGCCATACGAAATAATGCTCTGGTTAGTCTGAATATAATGCTTATAATAAAGCTTTAAATGAAAAACCTACCAGGGAACCACAATACCCATTAAATGTATGACTCCTAAAGAGATTTTGTAAGACCAACCTTTTTTTTAGAAACAAGCTTAGTCCAGCGTTGTGTGTTTAATACAGTGCTGTGTTTACTCACACTTTCAGATCTGCCTGTAAAACCATAGTGCCATAACTCGCTCCATATAACACAATAAAGTCTTTTACTATATACTATTGAACACCGGCCATTCGGATGAAAGGTAACATAATTCCTTCACATAAGAGAAACAATGTTCATTCAGTTCTCTTCAACACAATTAAAGTGAATGGGAAACAGGCAGCCAAGACTCTAAATGTCTATATTAGTTGCATGTCATATATTAATATATATATAGTTACACGAAGCCATTTGAAAGCTTTATGTAAGAAACCACTGATCTATACAACGATCCACTATGCCAGCATACAGGTAAGCCAAATCATACTACGTCTTCATAGGAAACGCAGTGATTTATTTGTGTACTATCAGCGATGGGATGATGTTTCTGACCTGCTATGCGGGGCAGTTGGAGGTGAGGGGGTCCGGGCAGGGGAACAGGTGGAACAGCCAGAGTGTAAACCTCAGCAGGAGACTGCATAGAGGGCGTGTCCTCCGCTGGAGGCGTGAAATCAACCTCATCCTCAAAGTGGTCGTCAAACTCCTGAACACATACAAAGCAGATTTTAGAAGAAAGAAACGAGGCAGCACAAGCAGAAAATACTAGATCAAGATTTCAGAAAGACAGTGCCATTCCTTCACCTTAAAGTTGATCTCTTGCTCTTTGCAGCAGGAAACACAGTTAAGCAGCAAAACGACAAGGGCCAGCAGCACAGCCAGAGACAACAGCAGCGGGACACTCAGAAAAAGATCCACGTCTCCAGCAGACGCTCCTGGACACACAAACACATGATTATAGCCTAATGTGTTACATACCATGTGGATGATGATAACCTATTAGATGAAATCCCTTGTGTGTAGCGGCATTATTTTGAGACCACACATCAATTTAATCATCTGTGTGCTTGGGACACCGAGCTGTCGTCTAGACTACATATTAACACAGCAGGTGGACAACAAAATATGCTAACAAGAAGGCCTATTTACAGCAAAACAATGAAACAAAACAATGCAAATCAGCACTGGGTCTTTTTAAAGGCCAAATTTGACTTCGATTTATCTTGAATTCTGTCTGTGAATGCGAAAATGGTTTTTTACTCAATATAAAGATTTGAACAATGTAACCCAAAAGAGATTCTTAATTTTTGTCTCCCTTAAGGAAATTACAGGATTCCCATCTTTCAGCAGACTACAGCCAAACCACTTGTTGAACATTCAGCTTTGGCTATTCAGAAAGCAGTTTAGATATCAGTGTTGAAAGGCTGGATGTGTATCAGCACCTGTTCTGTCACCACACTACCATTAACACCACTCTCCATTCCACTCATCAAAACAAAACAAACTCTCTGGGGATTACAACAGCAGCCGCTATAATTGGCGGCGAAAAACAAAAAAAGCTCATCTGAGATCAGATGAGATGTGATTTACGTGCTATGTGTGTGTGTGTGCGAGTGTTTGGTGTGTTAGCTGACAAGAATATTATAGTAATATACGTTAAGCAGTAAACCCATAGCCCACATAAAAATGAATATTAGCAAGGACATTTACAAGATTTACTATTTCTGTTAAAAATGAACTAAAATCTGTGAGCAAGTACATAAAAAAACTCAGTACGTAACAACCTGCAATTTTATGTTTCAAACAAAGGCTGATAAAGAGGCAAAAGTTATGGATCGCACTTTTAAAAAAGTTACTAACAACACGTCATCATTATGTTTGCTGAAATTTGAATTTGTATTATTATTGATATTCATTTATTTTGCTATATTATCCATTTGCTATATATTATTATTCCTGAGATCAGCAAGCTTACGGTCTAGCCACACCCCTTTGACTGTAATGGGGCACACCTAAACTCATAGGAGCAGAGTCACGTGACATTAAGATCCATCCGCTCCAATTACACAGAAAGCTTGGGCTTGTATCTGAGACACCTGTCGCTAAGCAACCAGTAGAGATGTGACCCACTCAAATAAGATAAACCTGAGGCGAGATCAATCCCGTACAAATGGCAGTAACTCACTGTAATGTGAAACACTGATGTGTAAAAGGAAAATTTGATCTCACAAATAAGGTATGAGGTAAAAACCACATTTTATGTAAAACATTTACAAAACAACCATAAACAAATGATGCAAAACCGTGGAAAGTTGGTCACAAACATCTGTTCGTCATAGCAACATCGTCATGTAGCATAGGATAAAATTCACATAGACAATATACTAATATAAAATATTCTAATATTATCTAAATTAGACAAACCTTTTTAATGGGAAGTCTTAAACGTTAATAACAATTTTATGAGTTTGGCAAGAACACACTGTATATTTTATTGATGACTGCACCTTTAAACTTTGTGTTACATCAAGACTTTCAACTACAACCAGACACTAAATTACAACAATTCCACTAATAACATTACTGTGGCATTTCTTTAAAATTTAACTACATCAAACGTTTTAGATAAAAAAGCTTAACTTAAAGAAACTTTGTAAATGTAAGAAAATGTAAAAGTTTAAAATCCTATTTGACATTACCAAACTCACAACTTGATCATAATGCAACTGTAATTTATTGTTAGAGGCATATTTTGTGTTGAATGCAAATTTAACAGCTCCATTAACAGTATATGTGACCAGTTATGTTACCAAACAATTAAGTTGTTTAAATTGTATTTGGGAAACTACTAGGACTAGAAACTTACATATGTCCTTTGCTTGGAGTTTGCTCTATTTAAACAATAGTTACATAACTTCATGGCATCTTTGTGCAGACACACAGCAAAAACAACTGGGTTCAATTGTAGTTAAAATTTTTGGTCTTAATTGTTTGAAAATTTTCTGAACAATTCTCTTTGCCAGGGTTACGGCTGACAGCAGGAGAGATTCACATCGTAAGGGCATCACAGGTTCACTAAATGAGACATTTTTTACATTTAATTTGTGCATTCTTATGCTTATAACATATAAAGTTGCCGTATCCTATATCTGCAAATTTAATGAGACATAAAAAATTCAGATGTTCAAAGGATAGTGTGTCAAGAATACTTGGCAAGATCAATAACTAAGATTGATGGTCAGGTATCGATAACTGACAGTGATGAATAAATGGTAAACTCCACGTCTAAAGAAGAAAAAAATCATTTGTTATTTATGTATCCAAAGTCATTTACAGTACAGGGACAATTCACCTGGAGTAACTTGAGGTTAAGTGTCTTAATCAAGGGCTTCCCTTCAATCCTCCAGTACCAGACCAGACACTAAGAGCTAAAGCACAGTGCCTTATTTATGTAATAGTTTTATTAATAAAATCAGACAGAAAATAAAAGATCAACTTCATAAGCTGGCCAAAGATGACAGATGACATATATGATAAATTCTAACTGAAGCAAGGCAGAGTTGAGCGAGTAAGCACTACATTAGTTATTGTTTGACTCAGAGTAAATCAATAACAATCCTGAACCATGTGAACTGAAAATTAAACAAGAATCACCTGACACCAAGTGAGAGCAAAAAAACAAGGGCTCTAGCTCAATAGCTAGAAACGTTACTGTTGGTCAAAGACACCAACTTTTTTTCTTAAAACTGCATTAAAATACTAAATAAAATTCATGATAGTCACAAATAAATTATTTATGTTATAATGTTATAAAATGTAAAATACATTTCCAGTAGTATTTGAATTCTGATCTTTAAGTTTATTGTCTGTCTGGATTTCTCCACATTCATTTTATCACACATACAGAGTTGATGTGTGTGTCAAATGTAATCTCTTTATCGTGTTTTTATTTAGGATTTTATGTGTTATAAATCTGATAAATTATTCTATTTAGTACTTATTAGTACTTTAGTAGAATAAGTACTAAAATAATTAAGAAAACATGCCCAGAATGGATGAGTGCAAGTCAGTGTTGGTATATAAACTGCTGCTGCTGAGATGAGTTAGAAACAGTGGGCAGTGACACAATCACCTCCCTGTTTGTTCTTGTCTGACTCAGGTCTTTATAATGACTTGGAAGGCAAGCACAAATTATTCAACTCCAAGTTGCCAGCTCTTATTTCGGTTCTCTTGCATAATGAAGTGAACTTCAACTTACATAGAGATGGAGATGACCTAATTGGACAGGGTGTTGTTTCTCCATTTGGCATGTGTTTGGACAGCTTCAGGTAGTTTTAAACTGGGCACTTAAAGACAAGACTTATCAGTGAGGTAGATTAGAGATGATAAACACCATTGGAAAGTTTTTCAGTCTATATCTCTTAAACTCAATGCTATCGTAGTGTGCTACTCAAACTAAATTGATAAACACCAACAAAAACTGACATTCATCCAATTCTGTTGGATTTAGAATGAATGAGTTGGTGTTAATAATGGTATTTGTTGGTATTCGTCAGATCCGTGTAAATTGGCTTTAAAAGCTGTCAAAACAACCTAGTTTAAAATTCACACTCTCTGTCTTTTAGAAAAACTGACTAAAAATACAGACATCTGATACTACCTGCCATCAAACCCAAAGATGTCATGTTTAGCAAGGTGGAAAAGGACTTGGAACACGACAACATTTGAAAGATTACAAAGATGATGTCTGTAAATTCTTCCTCTTAAAAGCAGCACCACGCCACAGGCATCAAAGCATAAATTCACAGATTCCAATAATACACTGTTACTGTCTGACTTTAAACCTCCTGCTAAAAACAATACTCCTGTAATTATTACTCCTGTAATAACCCATTTTAGGTAAAAACAAGAATTGTATAGTGCAGTTAAACGTCATAACCTATTTATTTTATAAATATCCGGCAGAAACCCGGCAAAATGGCTGCACTGTAGCATCCATACTAGAAAAGGCATTGAATCAGTGTCTGGTAGACGTTACTCTAAACATAATTAAGCACTTGTGCTAGATAGCTCTTACAGTACTGACAGTATACTGCAACAGCCCAAAATAAACAATGATGACGATTAAATAACTGGGTTTTGTGTGTAACTTCACGTTACCTGTCTAACTGCAGTTAAACAGCGATTCAACAGAAGGCTTGGTCACCTTGACTTTCAAGTCTGTTATTGAGAATTAATGTCAAAGGAGCAAGTTGAAACATAGTCGACAATCAATAGCATTCCTTCCACATCTGCATGGAACAATGTGCAAATGCAGACAGATTTCAAAATTAAAACACATGTGTTCACACTTTACATGGTCGACCAGAGAAAATGTGCTAACAAGACACAGTAAAACAGAATGATTTAATGCTTCACTTACAAAAGTTGACAATACATTGTTGTAATTAAAACAAATTAATGTTTATTGTCATTTTAGCTATTACAGTGTTAATTTTCCATCCAGAAACACCGGTGTCCTCAGCTTACCTTTCATAATTACGCCAAAATAATGGAACCTAATAAATTGGACTGAATCATAATCATATATCAGAAGTAATGATACTTCACAACTGTTTATAAATATCCAAATATTTACACCCATATGACTGTTCACATCAAGGCAAAACACAGAATCTGTTTTGAAGGCTGCTGGTCAAACCAGTCCACACTGTGTGAGTAGGGTCATGGCTCACTCAAGACCAGGAAACCAAACAGTGACAAGACTTTGTTTGGGATACAGCTATTAGTCAGCACAGATTGCTGCCCTGACAACTACCCTCACTGAATCATTAACGCCCATGCACAATAATATAAAAGATTTGTTTACTGAAACAAAAGAAGCCAAATGAACCTTGAAACTGGTTTCACCAAAACTCATTATTACCTGATCCAACTTTGATCAACGACGCCTATAAAGTGCCTGTGATTAGCAAATCATCTGGATGGAAGAACTTTTCACAAGGTCAATCATTTACTCTTGATAAGAAATGGAATGCTTGGTTTTATGATTTGCCTTACTGTAACTTCAGCTATCTGTAATGAGGACACAGGCCCACACCTCACACAGTGAAACCACTAAAATCATTCAGTCGTGAAGGGACAACAAACTAGTTTCAGTACATCAAGTCATTTTCTTCTTTCCAGAGCTAAAAGTAGGAGATTAAGTAGAGACAGATTTTGTTTTAGGACAACGTAAATTACTCATCACATTTGCTTACAAAGAAATTGAGCACAACAAATGAGGTTTCTAAATAAGGCCATTCCAGCTTTATGGATGTGACATTTTCAGTCAAAACTTGAAATATAATGTAGCCTATTTATTACCAATATACTGAATTTAGTTTGTATTTATATAACTGCACTGGTGAATGTTTTAAGTGTCCTGTAGTATCTTTGGCCAGGTGGGCAGCTCACTATTCAGCTGTCAACACTGATGTCTAGTTAGGCAGCCATAATATAATACCAAGATTACTGTCCAGGTAGACAGCTCACTTTAAAGACAACATGAGTGAAAGAAGCAAACACACACTGTCATCTTACCTGGGTGTTCATGAGAAATCGGAGCAGCTTGTGTGAGTGTGGCAAATCCCAGTAAACACACACACAGCCCTGCACGCAGAGCCTCCATCATCCTCAGCACTGCGGCTAATCCGCTGCCCCAGCCACCTACCAAGAGCAATTACACCTCAAGAAATAACGCAAACGACGCCTGAACGCATTCATCTATATCTGTACATATGTATATCGTTATAACAGCAGTGTCAAAGACTCATTTTGTCTCGTACGTCTCATATGTTGTGCTAACAGCTTTAGCTAACACGACAGTTTTGTGATGTTCATGAAGCTAAGCTAATGCTAACCGCTTCCGGCGTTTTACTGGCGGTTATTTGTCATCGTTTAAACTCTCTCGTGTGTTTACTACCTCTCTAGGACGATTAAATGTGCGGATGTGTCGCTTGCCGGCATTGTAAAATTCGTCGGTTGGCGGTGAAATTAAAAGCGCAGTAAACACAGTGCTCCACCATCACCTTTCCGCACGAACGCCATGATTGCTGACGTCAGGCGTCGCGTCACGCGCGGGCGGCGGTGGAGGAAGTTGACACATCGCTTGTTCGTGTTAGTTCAGTTCAGTGTGAGAGAAAGTCTGCTTTGATCTGTTATATAATGACTGTCACGAGCCATTGACCAGTCTCATAAGTCTCACAGACTCTTAAGTGTAACACATTATTAATAATAATAATAATAGTTGTTATTATTAGTGGATTATTAATTGTTGCGGTTATGCTCACAAATATGTCACAATATCTGATTTTCACTGCATGATTATTGTGACCAAAACAAATTCCACACGGTATTATCGTAATGTCTATTTAAATGTTATAAAAGTAGATCAATAATGCTATCTGTCAAAGCAGATGTACTGAGTAATATATATATATATATATATATAAACCAATTTAACCAAGTTTTATTTAATAGAAATTTAACCAAAATGAGGGAATATAGGTCTATTGAATATTTTTTGCTGACAGAACAGTATATAGAGGAATAAATACTCTATATACTCTCTGACTAAAATCTTCTATAAATCACATGTGAAGTAAAACTGGTGGCAAAAGGAAACTAGCATCATTACTTTGCACTTATACCTGCTTGATATTAAATGAAATGACATAATACATTTTTAAATGTGGATTTGATTGAGAATAAATTTAAGGTTTGATTAGTACATCAAATGATCAAATCTGTTGTATTGTCCATGTTAAATCATTTTTACAAAATTTTCTGATATCCATTGCATTGCATATATATATATGATTTATTGAATATTTTAGACAGAGAGTATATAGAGTATTTATTCCTTTACACACATGTTCCCTAGCAGCACAAAACTATGGAGATATATTTGTCCTTTGTCACTACTTTTCTATCAAATAAAACTTGGTTAAATTGGTTTGATAATATGTTCTGTAATGCAATGATAATTATTTAGATAAAGTGGCTTAAATGTTTAACTATTTTTGGTGTAAATAAGATTGACAATAATAGTAATTATACTTATCTCTTTCAAAGGCTTGTTAATGATGTTTGAACTAAATACTTTGTTGGTGTTTATTAGTGTTGTCTTAAAAAGTGTTCCAAAAACACTGATATTTTGACATTTTTGTTGTTAATATTTAATGTGAATTTTCTTTGTGATGTGAATGTGAAATTATCACTACACGATGGAGAACAAAGGCAGACCTGTTGTTTGCATCACACCAGCATCATTAAATGTCCCAGTGATACCTGAGAGCCAATGACCTCTGAGCTCACCTGAGTCCTTCAGGAGTATATGCAAAAATCTCATCCTTTCAAACCAATAGCTGTCAAAAATTATCTGCTTGGATTAGTTAATGAGGAGGGAGGTGTTTTGTGGTAAGGAAGGCCTCCTTGGGTTTAAGGGCACGAGCGTTGAGGTCTTCTATGCACTTTTGATCACAGAAGTAAAGGAGAGGGTCTCTGAGAGCTCATTGTTCCAGAGGATAAAGCGAAAGAAAGCTGCAGCACACATCACTTCCACAACCGGTCCAGAAGGTATGTGCCCTTTCATTTGAACTCCTAAACTTACTTGCTGGTGTTGTCAGGTAGCCTAGTGGCTGAATTTGTAATGTCTGTGGAAGTTTTCCATTTCGTTTTTTTCATTATTCTATATGTTTTTTAGGGGGTTTTAGGTTGTTTTTAAAATGCATATCTGATTCTTTGTATAATATTTATTTGAATAAAAAGCTTGACAGAAAAAGAAGGGTAAGGTGAAAAGAATGTTTTAAAACCTACATTTTATTCATCTTCATAGTCTGTTTGCTGATGCTGCAAATAATATGCAATTAGGCAGATACAAAACCTGTGGCCCTGTGTTTTCTTGTAAAAAATTTTTAACTTTTACTGTATATTTGAAGCATTTAGGAAGGAATCATGGCACTTGCAGGAATCCTGAATAAAGACAACATCTCAGCAGCCATCCAGGCTTGTCAAGGTTAGTTATAGCTGCAAAACAAACACACACACACTGAACCACTCATCATGATCAACACACTAAGTTTATTTTTATCTACTACTACTACACTGGACACATTCATATGTGCTTACACATGCAAAACATTTGTGCTATTGTAACTAACAGCACAGAGAGATTTGTAGCTGCATGAGTTCCAGCTGCACATGCAGAGAGATCCCACAGGCCCGTGCATTGGGGATGGGTAGATCCAGGTATCCAGGCAGCCAGGGGGCTGGGGAACAGTTGCCACCAGGATACCAGTGTGTTTGTGCCAAGCATCCGAGACCACACACACGCACCAGTCATGCAAATTTCACATTGCAATCGTGCTTAATTGTCCTTTCCATTAAATTAGGTCCATAGCTGCATGCACACACAAGCGCACAGGCGAATGCAAATATCAATTTTCCATTTAATCACTAGATCACATTTACAATTTTCAAAATAAAAAGATATGTTTTTAAATTATTTTACTTGCATATAGAATTTAATGTGTGGGTTTAGCGTAAATGCAATTAATGTTAATGCAACTATTAATTGCAGAGTCAAACTTTTTCTATTAGTTCCTTATTATTACATTTTCATAAATGTTCATAACTCTGATTCATCATATTTCGTCATATTTCAGCTCCTGGAAGTTTCAACTACAAGTCATTCTTTGACCAAGTTGGACTGGTGGGTAAAGCCGGTTCAGATGGGGAGAAAGTCTTCAAGACTCTGGACCAAGACAAGAGTGGATTTATTGAGAAAGAGGAGCTGAAGTAAAACACCCTTCAAATTTGGGGGAATTTTCTTATTGTATTATGTTCAAGTACAAAACAGAATTGTTTCAGGCAGGACAATGTAAAGGTTATTTGTGCTGTTCTTTGATTGTGTCTCCAGACGCTTCCTCCAGAACTTCTGCTCAGGGGCCAGAGAGCTCACCGAGGCAGAGACCAATGCTCTCCTGGCAGCTGGAGACTGTGATGGAGATGGCAAAATCGGGATGGAAGGTAAAGGCAAATCAGCAACAAGGCCCTGTAAAATAGGCCCTTGGGAGCTGTACTTCTACAGAAACCACACTGCCCCTCCTTAACGGTCTGGCTCCTGTTTAGCCTGGGGGATTAATCAGTTGCACATATGAGATTTAGACCAATTCCAGTCACTTAAACACATACAGACATACTGATTGCCTTGAAAGACTGTCAATTCTCTGATGGGAATTCTCTTCCTCCCCAGTCAAATTAACACGTCTTTCATTCTGGGTCTTTGATATTTACAGCATTTATACCAGATTTGTTCTGACAGTATCAGTAAAGTAATGGAATGAAGCACAGACCTGTATTTACTCTCTTTTTTTATATTTTACAGAATTCTGCGCCTTGCTGAAATGAAAATGTGACCTCCAGCTAGATTCATTTCATGTTTCCCTCTTATTTATTTTGCATATATCATCCATGTGTTGCTTTTCGATGTGAGTTGCTTATGAAGGTCTGCGTAGAAAGTCATTGTAATTGTTTGAATCTTGTTTGGGGTTAAAAATAAACATCAAAATTGGCTTCTGTAACTGATGATCATAGATTTTGAAACTGCTTAATAAAAAGAAGGTACACTTCTACCAACCATTGCTTTGTGCTGTCTTGTGTATGAAAGTTTGTAGAAGTATAAAAAACAAATTAGAACAACATGGAAAAATGAATAAAACAAACAAGTAAACATTATTAATTAAAAAACTTTTTCATTGACTTTTTTCTTGTCTGTTTCTCATGTAAGGAGTGTTATGCAGGTTTCATATTTACAATCACGTAAATTCTTTAATAATTCCCACTCGTCTTTAACATCATCAATATCTGGGCAATTCCAGCTTATGCATGTGACATTTTCAGTCCAAACTTGATAATAAATTCTCACAGAATGTATTTATTACAAAAATATTAAACCATCTTTTTATATTTTACTAAAGCCCTGTTGATATAGTCCAGACATCAAAACATATCAGTCTATACACTATAAAAATGGAAATATACATGTGTTATTGTTGTGACAAAAAGAAAGAACACACCTTTTTAAGATGCAACAGGATTTCTGTGAATTAAAATGCACAAATCAGAAGAAGAAAATATTTTATTTTCATGTGCCCATTTATAAAGATTATGGACTGTTATGGATGTGACAATTCTAAAAACAGCACTTTACCTGACTATAAAAAATCATGCTTTAAACATAAACAAATGCTTTAAAAACTGAGCGAGACCTCACATTAGCATTTAATCCACCAAATATTGACATCTGGGCTATCAGGTCAACACCTTTGCTAAAAACTTCATTTTTTCATGGTAAGATTAATTTGCATGAAATTGCCTATATCCAATGCATCGTGTGACACATAAATATTCATGCTAAAGTTTAAATCTGATCACAATAAATCACTAATCTTTACATGTATAGATTATTCTTATCTCTCTATGACAAGATTTACGACTTTGAGGCCCATATTGCACCACAGCTCTCCGTGGAAGGTTTCTAACCTGAAAAAGAAACATGATCCACCCAATTAGACGTACATCAGCGCTACCTCTTTTACACTCCATCACCCATATTTATCACAACTTGAGATTTTTAAATAAGAGGGAAGGACACGTGGTAGTCTTCAAAAATGTCGAGTCGTGTAAAAAGGTGTGAATGGACGCTCGCTTCACTCGAGTTGGCTCGGGGAGGGGGGCCTTATGACATGTCTATAGGTCCCACACATGGTTCTGAACGTTGTTTGTCAGCCTAAAAATAGCCTAACTTGACTACTGGACACATTTTTTCGACCTAACCTAGTCCTCCATGCGGTATCTGTTACTGAGCATCACATTCCTGTAAATGGTGAGACTGAGGGTATATAAGCAGGGTCCCGCACAAGCCTTGGTCACACCTCGACTAACTCCTTCGGTTTTCACTCGCCTTAGACAAGCACAAGGTGAGTCTGGATGAAGTCTTCTACAGAGGGTCATCAGCATGCTAAGTCTTTACAAATGGGTTTCTCCGAGTAATGTTGTTGCTGAGCTTCATCACAGCACACTTTGGAATATGTTATATTGGTGATGGAGAGGCATGGATGCTTTGGGTCGCATCTCGCTGCGAACTCAGACACTGAAGACCTTGGAAACTAATTTTCATGGCCTACCACTGAGGATCAAACTAGTTGTTTGAGTAAAACGTAAAGGCTGAATTTTACTTAAAAATTACTCAGTGGTGCTTCAGTTTTTCTCACTTCTGTGCATGAAGATGATCATTTAGAAGATCAGAGCTATCAAAGCTATGGTTAGGATATAGAGGAAATGACTATAGGGGAAATTCAGCTTTGTGGTGTGGTTTTTATATGTATTGGATTGCATGAATCAAGATCTTTGATGTTCTTGTTTTTTCCCAGCTTCAGATCCAGTAAAGATGGCCGTTGCTGCTTTGCTCGCTGCCGCTGATGTGGATGCAGCTCTTGCTGCCTGCCAGGGTAAGAGACAGCATGTGATGATCTGGGCCTATATTACAGAAACTTCTTATCTTGAGTTAATATATGACACATTTAATGGTCTAAATGGGTTTCACTGGAATGACCATGGTAACTAAACAGCTATTAAATTCGAGTAATAAAAAATAAAAATAAAAATAAAAAAATTGTTTCTGGAATAAAAAAAGATGTTAATCACATAACTTTGACATAACTTTCATTAAGATGTCATTATTAAACAAATGCATTATACTGATGTACTTAATGGATCAGTAGTTTGCTCAATGTTAATATAAAAAATATGTTTTGCCTAACTGAAGGTGCATCAAGGTGAATGATATATAAAATTCTAAATGACTTAACATAGTACTATTTTAGTACTGCAAATAGTACTAAAACAATCATAGGATACTTATAAACTATACAAAATAGCTTTTATATATTATATTACATGTTTTAAACTTTTAATAAACGTTTGTGGATTATAATTTGATCAAATGAAATCTGAAATTGTTCTCCAATTATTTCCCAAACAGCTGCTGACTCCTTCGATTACAAGGCCTTCTTCGCCAAGGTTGGCCTGTCCGCCAAGTCCGCCGATGAGGTCAAGAAGGCTTTCGCCATCATTGACCAGGACAACAGCGGCTTCATTGAGGAGGAGGAGCTGAAGTAAGATCCATAATCAATCATAATCAACGCATTTCAAAATAACAAAAAATAAAGGCACTTGTTGGTTAAACACGGCTATGAACTGAGTCACATGGTTCCGCTCTTCCTGTAGGCTGTTCCTGCAGAACTTCAAGGCTAGTGCCAGGGTTCTGACCGACAAAGAGACCAAGGCCTTCCTTTCTGCTGGTGACAGTGATGGTGACGGCAAAATTGGAGCTGAAGGTAGGTCATCTTACTTACATGATATGTCCAGATGGATACTCACATCACAATGGAAGTCTAAGATCTCTGGTGATAGCTACTGAAGGATGTAGGAACATTAAATAGAAGTCTTTAGATTGAGCACATTATTGCAATAGTTCCCTAATAATCTGAAAACAGGGCATAGTCTTCTTTAATCTGCCATTTCATATAATTTGCAAATTCCATATAACATATGTACATATGTTTTATAATTTTATAAATTCATACAAGAAAATAAAAAATGATTATTTAACAGCCAAAATATCAAACACTTCTTTATAAAATACATTTAGGAAACATTTAGGAAAAATGCTCATAACACAGCTCAACCTTTCAGTTTACTGTAAATCTATTGTAATCTTCATTATGTAGTTTGTCCTCATCTGAACGATAGCGTTATTTTATTGTGCTTACTTTTTACCCAGCAACTATTACCAAAATATGATGATAAATAATTTAACAGATAAAACCCTACTGAGCTGCTTTGTGACAACTAGCCCCATTCTTTCTATGCCGTTGAAAATATGTAACACTGCCTGTGAAAACTCAGCTAAAATGTTTTTGTGATTTAAAAACCATTCTACATATTGTAAAGAACATTCTGTGAAAATATAAGTAAGGCCATGTCAAAGATTGAAAACCTACTAAAATGAATGAATGAAATCTTGAAGACTTCAGACTGGATTTCACAGGCAGGATCACATATTTGGAAATGCAATGTATACAACAGAAGGTAACGTTTACAGAATTCACTAATGGTAGTCTCATCTTTGTCTCATCTCACAGAGTTTGCTGCTCTTGTAAAGGCTTAAATGTTCATCTGACCAAGACCCTTCTGTATGCAAGGAACCAGAACTCACAACAGCTCACACCTTTCTCAGCTTAACATTTTTTTATATATGTCTTATTTATGAATGACATTTAGACAGTCTGCTCAATTGTGAGTAGGCTGTCTAGATAGGGTATCGCTTGTGTTAGTTGGATGTTTGATTTCAAGCCCATTGGCTTGTGCAAATGTACGATCTTGAATGCACTTATGGGGAAGAGTGAAAAACAAGGAATAAATATAGTTTTGGTGTAATACTTCTTTGGACTTCTTTATTGATTTATTTGTGCCTTTTATGTGCCTTTCGACTTTTATGGAGGATTCTTCAGGGGAAACTGTTTATACTTTATATAACTGTTTACTGTTTATGATAATGTATTAATAGGGACGTCCTGTAGGAAGTGTCCGGTTTTGGCACACGGGTGGCCGAGGGAAGGCCCGGAGATTTGCTGAGATACACTGAAAAGGATTTGCAGGGGATAGCTTTCACATGCCCAATTAGAGTCCACAGCAGCTTCCTAAATGCTCAGAATAGCTCGTCCAGCAGAGGAACAAAGCACTGGCCAAGTTTAGTCCTCTCTGCACCAGGTGTGATTTCATTAAAGCAACTCACAGTGTGCTGATAACTATAATGATTATTATACTATTTTAATAGCTTACATTAAACGTAAGTAAAATACCAGTTTTCTCGATTACTGGATACCAGTGGGTCAACGAGTATAACCCTCTGCTTCCACCTGCTGTTTAAAAGCAGAATGCTTTTAAGAGTGAATCTTTTACTTAAAATGTATTATTTAAACATACAGTACACAGAAGTAGCTGTAACCATTGATTAAGACAATAAAATCCTAAAAAGACATTTACATAATAAATAAAAACAGGGACTATTTGAGAAAACATTTTTAATAGCAAAATATAACATGACTGAAAACATGAACAAACTTTAACTCTCCAAATGAATTTGCTCAAACTATTTTTGCAAGTAAACCAACAAAACATTGTGTTAAACACTTCAACACATGCACAAATCACCACATATACAATCAGATTTGTATATGTCAATAACCAGATTGTGACAAATGTTAAAAACTAGAACAAAAGAAAACCTTTCTACAGGAGACTGGAAAAGTGTCCCATAAGTTTCTTCGTGAAGTCTTTCCAACCAACTGACCGTAAGAATATATCCATGCGCTATCAGCAGCGGGTATTATTAGCGTTCAAGTATATGATGGACTTTTTTCAAACGCACCTTTTAAGCATCATCATTTTTGAAGATAAATATAGTACAGTGCGTCTGCTGGGCGCATGTCAACTGGCCCCTCGTTCGGCGGGTGTCTATTACATTCTGATTCATATTTGGAGTCACTGAAGGTATATAAGGAAGAGATCAGGGGCCCGGAGAGCACTGCAGTTCACAGCTCGAGTCTTCTGAAACTACCTTCAGCACCAAAAGACAACAGAGGTGAGTTTACACGGGGACACGGTCTACCCATGGACTCAAAGGACCTGACTTCATTCTGGAGCAATAGACACTAGCAGAAATGGGATCTCATAGTAAACATTTTGCATCTTAAATTTCTCATCATCAGAATCTGGACTTTCTTTGCCTGGTGATTGTTTTTAAGAGGACATCACGGTCACACACTGGACTCTTTGGGATTTAACATCCTCATAATTCACATCCGCATGTGACACTGCTGTCCTATTTAGATGGGTTTTATGGGTCATCCGCTTGCATGACAAAAAGGGGCTCAGATGAAACGCCTGCTTATGTATAATACATGTAATTTGCTCTTTTAATATGATTTTTTTATCATGCAGCTAAAGATGGCATTCGCCGGAGTCCTAAACGACGCTGACATCACTGCAGCACTGGACGCATGCAAGGGTCAGTCATTTAACACCTGCATTCAGATGTTTCACAGTCTGGGGTGTCTACTTACCACTTTTATCAATTTCACACACAGCCGATGGCTCCTTCAACCACAAGGCATTTTTCGCCAAGGTCGGCCTTGCAGCCAAGTCTGCCGATGATGTGAAGAAGGCTTTCGCAATCATTGATCAGGACAAGAGTGGCTTCATTGAGGAGGACGAACTCAAGTAACAATCCACACTTTTCATATATTAAAAAAATAATTGAGTTTGTTAATGCTATCATACTTGAATACTTGAATCTGATTGAAAATACTAAAATATATAACATATTATTCAATCAAGCTAGCAAAAAGAGTTCTAATAAGATGCTCATAACTAAATGTAGTTCATGAAACTGTGTGTTTGACAGACTGTTCCTGCAAAACTTCAAGGCTGGTGCCAGGGTATTGACTGACGCTGAGACCAAGACCTTCCTCAAGGCTGGAGATTCTGATGGTGACGGCAAGATTGGAGTTGATGGTAAGATATTTCAACTGTGTTCGACTTTGAGATGTTTAGAAGCTTTTCATATGCAGTAGAAGCTCTAGAAGCTCTTAATTCTTTATGGTATTTTGTTAATGATTGCCAAAGCATAACAAGACAGAGCACACTAAGAGCCTTGTCCTGTTACAGAATTAGAAGTTTTAGAGATTAAAAGTTTAACATTTGCCTTTTCTCCTTCAACAGAGTTCGCTGTCATGGTTAAGGCATAAATGGCTTCTGACCAACAACACCTCTTGCTCTGAAGGAACAACTTTGCCCATGACCTCCCATTTTCAACTTACTATAAACAATTTTTATACTCATGATGCTTATGAGAAGTTTTCTCCCATGCAGCACACTGTCAGAAACGATGACTGTGAATGTAGCGGCTGTGTCTCCTGTCTTAAATATGAACTTTGCTTACTGTAAAATCTGATGCACTTTTACGGGAATGGACGATAAGAAAAGAATAAATATTCTTTTGCAATATCGGCTTCTTTTCTTTTGTTGCTCCAAATCTGAATGTTTTTTTTGCTATATACAAAAGATTTTTAATAATTATAAAAGAAAATCACGTCAAAATAAACATACATTGTGTCTATAAAAATTCTGATACATAACTATCACCATAATTAGTTGTTGACAGTTATTCTTAGTAGGCATATTATTCAAGATATATATGAAAAATAATAAATTTAATTTAATTTAATTTAATTTAATTTAATTTAATTTAATGTAGATAGATAGATAGATAGATAGATAGATAGATAGATAGATAGATAGATAGATAGATAGATAGATAGATAGATAGATAGATAGATAGATAGATAGATAGATAGATAGATAGATAGATGACTGTCCCTTGTCCACTAGATGGAGTTATTTTATAATAAGTGAAACATCAGTGTTCTACAAGCCTTGTTATGCGTCTTATCGTAAACGTTTGTAAACGGTCAATTTGGCTTTGAAATGAGTTCAGTGTACACACAACAAATATTAAAAAATAAACAAGAACTGATTCAAGCTGTTTCCATCATCATTATACTCAGGACAAATAAACACTGATGGAATGACACCTTAGAGGTCAGTGTAGTGTAACTGTGTGCTTGCAAACAATATAAGCAAACGTAAATGAATAAATGATTGCTCAGTAACCGTATAGGATATGAGGTATCATCATAGCCCATGACATAAGCGCTGCTGGGTAAGTAGCACCTCTGTATCCGGTGTCCTCGGACCCGTTGCTCTTGGGTTTCTCTCAGTTCATCATGTCGGGTTATCCCACACCTGGAGTGTCCCAGAACATGTCACAGCAGACATCTTATCTGAATCAATTTACATGACCCACATGTGCCGTGCAATGCAATAAGCTACAGTCTTCAGTGACGCTCTTAAACACAGGCGCATGTCAATGTGAAATGTTTATAACAGCTGACACAGGGGTGCTGACCTTGCTTGTAGGAAACAAGCCTGTTGGTTTTTCTTTACAGTTTATTCATGCTTTTGAAAATATTAAAGCAGAATAGACCATAGAAATATAAATATCATTTTAATAATGTTTGTACCAGCTATATCTGTTATATGGTTGAAATTAAACATGACATTTTGTTTACACGTCTATTGCTTTTACAGTAAAATCTAATTGCCATAAAAATACAGAAAACTTTAGGATTTAAAACTGTAAATGATGCAGTGGAAAAAACGTTTTGTATATTCTACAATTCTTCTTGGTATATATTATTAACTAAAATATATGATTAAAAACATTTTATTTTACAAAATAGAATTAAACACAATACACCATAAATTTAGTTAAATCTAATAAAGTTCCTAATATGTATATAAACGTTTTTTTACTGTGTTTTTTACAATTTGGTAAAGTTAAGCGGTATACAGTTTTATTCCTGCACTTGAAACCATAAAGGACACGCATATCACTCACTTTACATAATACATGCATATAGCAGATGCATTTTAAACATTGATCACAGCGTGCTAAATAGCCGCTATGGGGCAATAATAATAAGGTGACCTTGCATCCCTGAATCAGCACCCTAAGAAGAAAAAATGATATGCCGGTGTTCGCCTGCCTACAGAGAATGAAATGAGATGGATAAACCGTCCTCTACAGTGAATACAGCCATATGTGTGTGCTTGGTGTCCATAACCATACCTATGAATTAGTTTTGCATCTATTGAGCAGTGGATTATGTGACCCATCTGTTCACAGAAAGAGAGAGATGCTTGGGAAACATTACATAAAAGAGATTATGGCCCAGATTAGAGGATTTATAAAGTAATAGAAATCTCAAAAGCCACAAGGTTAACATAAAGTAAGATGGAAAGGTGTTTTTATGTATTCACCTGCCAGTGCAAACTCTTTTAGTAATTGCATAATATTACAATGAGGCATTTAGGATGACCTCATGTAAAGCAGGTGGAAAAAAGGAGTGGAGAGAAACAGACAGGCTATTCTAAAAGAAGGTTGGACTGTACACGAGAGAGGTGAATGAGTGTGTGGCTTGCTTTGTGATGTGTGTATTATGATATAGGATGGGAGGGCTGTGATGCGCTAGGACAGGAGGTAGACAGCAAAGCACTTATTACTTAATTTGCCTTTTACAAGGGCGTCACAGATGTCTGAGGGCTGGCCCATACACACACACACACACACAAGTCAAACAGATATAAATAGTACCGGTTAATTAGTTAGGTAAGTAATTTGAGCTTGGGCCTGGCAGTTAGAATTTGATCCACAGACAGGTAATTCAAGAATTGCCCATTGTCACTGCATTCAAATCTATATAAATCGCACCTGGACGGACTCGCAGTCACCACTCAGCCTTACTTCTGTTGATTCACCTGCCGGGAGAACTTCACTAAGGTGAGTGTCCGCACTTTCTGACCAGATCAGATGTTGACACGGACGGTTTCTTCTCTTTTTTTGGTCATTGACGCTGTTTCCAAAGTACCTATTTGGAACATTACATTGCATTTGAAGGGTTTTGATGTTTGTTTTTTGCAAAAATTCATTAACACTGAATGCATGAGGATGTTTTTTTTTTCTTTAATATATGTATGCATATGATGCATGTTTTATTTTTAATATTTCTATATGCCATGTAACTTAATTTGATTGTGAGCTTACATTTTAACAGGAACAACATTATTGCAGTGCTATCTTTACTTTAGTTTGAATCTAGCTCATTTGTGTATGAAAATGAATTGTGCATTACTTTTTTTTCAAAGGAAATATTACAGCTGCTTGCTAAAATGAGTAAATTATTTAAAACCATGTCTCCTCAGGACCATGTCTCTCACATCTATCCTTTCCGCTGATGCCATCGACAGCGCCCTCAAGGACTGCCAAGGTAAGTGACACCGTCTCTCCGGTATCAGCAGTTTTATGCCTTATCAGCAGATTGGCAACTGAAGTGCTGGCTAATTTCATTCATTTACCCACAATTCCTCAGTTTTTGCTCAAAGTGGCACATCATATGTGCGCAATATAAATATTGCATTGTCTTCTCATCGAAACAGCACCAGACTCCTTCAATCCCAAAAAGTTCTTCCAGCTGTGTGGCATGACAAAGAAAAGTCCTCAGGAGGTGAAGACCATCTTCGGCATCCTGGACAACGATGCCAGTGGATTTATTGAGGAGGAGGAACTCAAGTAGGAAATTTTCACTTCTTTTAAAAGTCTGAAACAGGAAGTCGAGAAAATCCATAGCAGAACTATTTCTGAATAAAGCAGTTCCTTCTCTGTGACATGACTTTGTTATTGCAGGGACTTCTCAGTATTATATCACACTTTTCATGCACATGAATTATTAGCCTTTAGAAACAGACAGGGAATAGACAGGTATTACCTGCTGCAGACGTTTTATGAATAAAAACTCTGCTTTGAATACTTTATGTCCCGTGTCTGGCTACCAATATTATTATACTTCTTTCTGTTCTGCTAAAAGAGTCCAATGTGAAACACAGTTATCCTTAAAGTCGGATTGCATGTTTTTTTTTCTGTGTTGTTTCAGGTTTTTCTTGCAGAGGTTTTCAGCTGGTGCTCGTGTACTGACTGATAAGGAGACTAAGGCTTTCCTATCAGCAGCTGATGATGATAGTGATGGCAAGATTGGAGCAGATGGTAATGTTGACCGTGTTTCCAGCATTCATTATAAACTCATTCTGAATGTTTTGTTGTAGTTTCCATTACATTTCATTTCATTTGGAAATTAGATTTACAGTTTGGATACACATGAGTGAATCAATTCTCATGATCCTAAAAACCTCAGTTATAAACATCATGGCGGGATTTGTGCAGAGCTGTAAACACTGTTTAACATTTTTGATCGTTGCATAAAACGATTTGGTCAGTTATGTTATTTAATAGTTTTGTTGACTTTAATTATAGCATAAACCGTAGCATAGAATATCATTTGAAATAATAGAGAATGACTGGTGTCCAAACATTATTCATTTCTGATGTAAATATCCATACCAAACTAAGTGATAAGAGAATATTTACCCAGGGTTTTTAATATTGAGAAGTCAAAAATTGTGAAAAGGAGTCTTATATAGCATTGCATTTGAATTGTATGTGTCTCCATGCAGGTGTGTAACTGAACTGTAGTTTCTCATACATGAATCTCTCTGTTCTCTTGCAGAATTCCAGGCAATGGTTCTGTCCTAAACGACCGGGCCATTCACATTTCTCGCCTCTCTTGTACTCAAATATCAATTCAGCGGGCCCGCTTCTTCCTACACAGGTTTATTTCCTCTCTGGGATCAACAAAATCAACACTTATATACTACTATCCAAAGTTTTTATTTCATTTTTAAATATATGTATAGAGGGGCGCACAATGAGATTGACCAAATGTACAACTAACAGATATTTATTGAAGTGAATAAATAAATGGCGGAAAATATTTCAAATGTTGTCTGTGGTACATTATGACTGTAATGAAACTAATGAGGAATATGGAATCAGAACAAAAGATTAGAAATGACAAACGGGCATATAATAAAGACATCAAACAAATAAAGCACCTGCTAATTAAATATGAATATATGTTATATATATTATATAATATTTAATATATATAAATATTTAAATGTTTCTCAAACACCACGAATCACTGAATGCAGGTCTCAAAAATGCATGTATTATATATCATACCATATAAAAAACCATAAAAAGACACATATAATATATATAATAGTTCAGGTCCATTGACCACTATTAGAGTTGATCTTTTCTAAATGCATAGGTCATGTAATATGGATACACAATGCAAAAAGATTATTATGAGAAATCTGATCTCTGTCAATCGTAGTTTGCTCGCCCATTGCTTAACACTGGCATGGGTAGATAGATAAATATAATCTTATAGTCATAGATAGACTTACAATCATGATTTTGGTGGCACCACATATACTGCAATACTGCAATTCCACCCACATGCATTTTCTACACAAATGCATGTTTTCCAAACAACCGCCTCATTGTTAGCTTCAGTACCTGAGAATTACCGAACAGGGCCTAGAATTAGACAGAACAAGTAGACACCCCACCCTGACATTAATCCATATCCTGTGTGTGTGTGTGTGTGTGTGTGTGTGTGTGTGTGAGCGCTCTGCTATTTAGAAGATACATCAGACATAAAAATAAGCTGAGAGAATATTATGGTTAATAAAAAGCGTGTGTGTAGATCACTTTGAATGCATAAATTAAATACACTTATGGGTTATCAGAGATAATGCTGAGAGAATGTAGTCATTTGCATTGTAAATTTGAATAACATGCACCTCATACCGCCAAAATGTGGTCATCTCTCAAATGATTTCTTCAACATTTACATCTACTTTCAACTGTTCTCGTGCGATTTAAAGGGACACTGCAGTACCTCTTGTGTATTTTTATACTGTAGGTTTCATTTTAATAGAAGAAGAATGTGAAAATGTTACTGTAGAAATCTGTGAAGTACGATTTACTAGTAACTGTATTTTTTAATATTCATTTTCTACATTAGTTATCATGAACTTGTAATGAACAATACTTCTACAGCATTTATTAATCTTAATGTATTTTAATAATATCTTAAAACTATGTTGTTCATTGTCAATTAATGTTAGCAAATGCCTTTACTAATGTTAACATGTACAACAATTGTAAAATGTTACCGATTCACTATATATTGTAAAATACTAAATAAAAACTCTTTATTTGAATAGGAAAGGGTGTAAAAAGACAATTTACTGCATGCTTATTACAGTAAAATATTGTCTTTGGTGAATTTACAGTAAAAGGTCATCCCAGAAGTCCCTACATGATACATCAAGTTTTATTTGTTATAGGGTTTTATGTTGCATTTAATGTTCATACCTTCACTGTAGGATCATGATAACAATTTATAAAACTATCAATACAAGACAATAAAAACAAGGTAAAAGCAGTGTAAAACTGAATGGACTGTTGGGATACGTAGAGTCGGGAAAGCCATTGACATGAATAATCAGGGACACAATAGATCCGTGACCCCTAAGGGGTCAGAAACAGTCAGTTGTAAACAGGAAGGAAATCGGAGATGTCAGATCTGAGCTGACTCTCTGGACGGGAGTGAGATCATGTGACAAGGGCAGGTGAACGGGACAGCTGTGACACTGCAATATTATTAACTGTACAGACAGTCTGAATCACACCGATAAGCATGATGTAGATATAAACATATTTTATAGAAAATAAATACTTGGTTTTGAAAAAAACTCGCAATTTGAGTCGACGTACCCTGGGTGGAGTTATGGGCCTGTAACTCTACCAGGGCTTCAAAGGATGAGCATCCCTAATCAAGGCAGCAAAAGGATAACCTAAATAAATAATGTCGGCCAAATTACTTGGTCTGATGGTGGTGCCAGAGCTCGCGATAGGCTGTGGATTCACGCGGCAGGTCCAGCGTCTTGTGCCGGCTGTCTTTTTGCTCCTCAATAATGGATGCACCTCGCTTCATTGTCACCAAAAACTCATAGCGAGGAAGAAGTGTCAGGGTCGTCTTACTTATTAAAGGTCTCTGAATCTTTAATGGGCACCTCATCCTTCATGATAACACACCGTTACAGACCGGTTCACAGCTCCAGGGTGTGTGTTTCAGCTAAATGGTGTATGAAGAAAGAAAAACAATAATTACTGGTTTGGATAAAGGGGATTACCTACGGCGTGTTATTATTCAATGGGGTCACCTGAGTTTTGAAAAGGCATGACGATCATGAATGTTTGAACCTGAAACACCAAGGTTGGGTGAATTCGGCGTGGCCGAGGTTCATGTATAATGCAGGACGGGCCTCTTTCAAGTGAGTCAGCTGCTATTGTTTAATCTCTGCGTAAGGTTTCATACTGGCACTTGGACATCATGGGAAATCTCAGCCAAGATTAAGAATGACATCAGCTCTGATATAGTTCAAGGTTTTTGGCGTACTACTTTACACTGTGATCCCTGCATCAAAGAACAGCAGACATCATCTAATCACCTGCATGATTCAGGGCTAGTAAGCAAATACATCTGGTCCCAGAAAGCATTTGGACACTTAAAAATGAATGAGTGTCATTGCATTACAACCAGGTATCAAAACAGAAATGAAGCACAAGCACACTTTTACTCCAAAATTTAGCTAACGCACTTAAAATCTAACACTATTGGTATGTATATACCAGTCGACCAGCTGGTGGAAGTCATTGCAATAAGGCAAACAAAAAAGCACTAGCATAATTTGTTTTTTATTGCAAATGACATTGTACATTCAAAGAATTTAACTTTTTCTGAGGAGACATTTATTTTATATTTATAAATAGGTTAGTCGCAGTGCTTGATTCTGATTGGTCAATAGTTGTGTTTTTTCATAATAAATCACAGCTATGAGCGCTTTAACCAACAATACTGTGCATCACTGCACAACAGCCTTAACAACATATATCACAGTCACTCAGGGACTTTTTTTCAGTTAAACAATTACTATTTTTGAAAATTGCATTAAGACATATTTTTAAGCCTTAATATTTGTATTGTGTGGAACAATGCCCTACAGCCATGACATATTCATGATGAAGCACTAGCCTTACTTTATTGCTTACATATAAAAGGTTATAATATGTCAAATGTGTATATATGTTTTTTATATAATATGTATAAAATATGCTTATGCATTTAAATTACTTTTATACTGTCTATACATATTTATTTTGTCAGACTGCTTTGGATTTTGTTCTGTTTTGTCAGCTTCAGTTCTATATTTTACTTTGATTATATTATGAAACTTATGCTTCCCATTTGTTATTTCCCCTTTCCCTTGTTTGCTGTTTTATGAAAACTTTAATCCGTCTATACTGTATATTAATCCTCATTTTCAAGTCTTGCAAGTTCAGTACAAAATTCTGTGCCTTTTTTGGTTTGGCAGTTCCGGAACACTCATTCATGTTCTTGAGGCATTCAAATGTTGGGGAATGCTTCATTTGACAATGAAAGATCATTCAAATGTTTGGGAAGGCTTCATTTGAAAATGCAAGACCTTGTGTGTTGTGCCTGCAGTCAAGTCATTCGAACTCACGCCGAGCCGCGGATGACGTGGTTCAGACGAGGAGACTTTGAAAAGCCTACATGTCCAAGCAACCATGACTAAAGTGGCCATTAAGTACTGGTCAATATTAAACAGTATATGCAACACTCTTGAACTTCTGGACATTGCAATAACCTGATACGTGTGATCAGTAGCCGACAGCCCGTTCCTCCGAAGTGCTCGGCTACCGGGCCGAGTTCAGGCCCCGTCAAATCCTGACATGAAACAGACACAGAATCCTGTGCTTCTCACATCCTTGCCGATCTTCATTTCCCATTTGTGCTCGTGTTTCTGCATGATTAGAAGAGGCGCTGCTGGGTTTCAGCGTGGCTCAGTTTCACCATCGGCTCTTTGACTTGATCTTCACGTTACCGAACAGGGTTCTGCACAACGCTCTCGTCACATCTTCACCAAAGAGTGAATTATTAAAGCGTAACAAGCTGTCGGGACACCAAACTCAATTGTGCGTTGTAATTAAATGTCTCTCTCTCCCTCTCTCTTCCTTCTTTATGCTGACAGTGAGACTGTGCTGTTTACAGCACAGACGGAGTACATGTACATGGGAAATGGACCGGTTTTTCTGCTTACACAATGTTTTTAATCAATGGTTTTGTAATTTGCCCCTGTAATTATTCATCTATTGGTGGTGTTTGCTATAAGGCAAACATCCCTGTTAGTATGGCTGGTAGTTTTTTAAGCCCTAGCAAAGAAAATCAATACAAATGTAGACAGAGTTGACAATAACAGAGTTGACTTTTTCCACCATTTGTGTTTAGACAAATGCCAGATGCCAGAATTACGTGGATTTTCATCATATTATGTTACTGAATGAGAGATTCACTACAATACCAAAATAACGGATTTGACAAACAATTAATAACTGTCCAGAGAAATTGACTTGGTTGATTGATGTGCTTTGGTGTTTTTAATGAGGTTTTAACAGAGGTAACAGAGTTGACCAAAACATAAGAACAGATACAAAATGTATTTATTATTACTGAAAATGCATAAAATATAGAAAATATATATTAAATGCAATTGATTTTACAACAAAAATTAATTTATTATTTAATTTAGTTAAAAATTCATATCTAAATTGTCCCTAAACATATCAAGCAATTTGTGTCATTACTTAAAACTAGTTCATTATTTTTTTTAATAATAAAAAGGTTTCTTGGAGATGTCACATGTACTTCCAAATTATATGTCTGTTTGTATTACTTTAACACCAAGTTTAAAGGTTGCATTGAGTTTAAATTTACTTTAAACATTTAACTTAGTAAAAACGTAGACCTGTAAGCTTACTATGTTGTGACCCCATTGAGGTTAACCTCAGCAACTCAAAAACACATAAACACAATCCCACACACACACACACACACACTGAGGCAGATCACTGAGCTCAGCAGTAAATGAGCAAACGCAAGGCTTGGACAGCAGAACAGATCACAGGTGTGCTGACAGAACACACACGCTGTCCCTAAGCAGATAAATGATGAAACTACATACACACACACTAAAGATACACAGTACACAAGTGCACACTAAGTAAATTAAGACTTTGGGACATAACCATTTACATGAATGAACACATAGCAGACACACCCAGGCAAACCAATGTGCTTATTGGTCCTAATGTCCGAACAAAATAACTTGTTATAAGATTAATAGAGATCTAACTAATACCAGAAGGCATAAATGTATTAGGATTGCACTGATATCAAGAGTTTGTGGTGACTAATGTGGATTAAAGAAAAGCTAAGTCTAACATAACTAATGTTATTTTTTTATTTGGTTGTTTTTTAGTTTAAAATTAAAAAGCTGTTTTTGCAAAGATGCATACATAAGGATGGGCTATATATAATATGCATTAAAATAATTTTCTCTTGAGCTGAGTTTTTGCCCTTCAGGATGATATATTATATCATGCTGTCCTCTGGTGGACATTAGCTTTAATACGCACGCATGTCAGGAGACATTAGCAGTTGAGGAATGGAACTCCCTGGACTCCTGCTGTGTTTCATACATTAAAATATTTCCCAACTCAACTCGAAATTAATATCTGGAAGGGGGCTCTCCTAATGTTACTAAATGCTTTTAATATTTTATTGTTAGGCCTACAGAATCATTAGTGACATTAATGTTTTATTGTTACTAAATACGTTAAATGTTACTAAAACCAGATGTTATTTCCGAATTTGAGGTGAGAAACATGCTAAATCCGAGTTGGCTAGAACGCATTTTAAGTGCAGTAGCTTGTCATTGGGTGTTTCTACCTGGATGACAATATACTGACAATAAATGGAAGTTTGTCAGACTTTACAGTGAGAAAGTCCCTTAAGGGAAGATATTTATATTTGTCAGTCATATTAAACCTCACATTAAAATTCCAGGTTGCTCAAGTCACTGCACATGCGCAATGGTCCACAACACTCTGCACGATTGATGATTGGCTCCTAAACTGGTAGGCGGGACTTACGCCGCTGGAGCTGCTGCACTTTTCTCCATTTATCGAAATATACAGTAACTGTGGCATCCTGTTAATATTTATAGTCTTTAATACCAAATTAACATTTAATCATTTAATCATAGCAAATTACAAGACGGTTGAGTTTAAAAGTATTCATAAAATGTGACCATGCACTTAAATGACTAAGTTTCTCCAGACAGATGTACTTTGTGTGTGACATTTTAGTATGACAGTAACGTGTATTTTAATACATATGTTAAGCAAAGCTATGATTATTTTAGAAACTTAATGCAAAAAACTTTGTAATTATATAACTGCAGACAGAAATGACGTATAGTACAAATACATTTCGTAAATCCGAGTTGTCTGGAACGCAGTCACTTATTTTCCTATAAAAAACAAAATTGTTTTCCTTAGTCAAGATTAATACTATTTTGGATTAAAATGCCACTTTAAGAAATAAATAAAATAAACTATAAATCTATTTAGCTCTTCAACAAAGATACTGTTATCTGTTAATATTATCTTATGTCTATTTACCCGTATGAGATAATATTAAAATACTAGCTCCCTGACGTCACTGAGCTAATCTGCTTTCACTCTCACCGGAAGTGACGTTTTACGGCCTCTTCCTCCTCAGCTCCCGTTAGCGGCTTGACAAGCTGTCGAGAAATCGACAAATCCAGTCAAATATACACGCGTCCGGAGTCCGTGCTTTTATTTTGGCACCGGAGTGTATTTGTCGTCCGTCGTCATGCCCATGTATCAGGTAAAACCCGTGAGTCCCGGTGACATAAAGATTAATTTACCAACGTGCATGTACAAGTTACCGAATATCCACGCGCAGGGAACGAGCCGCGGCGAGCACGCGCTTCAGGTAATCACATTACTGATCCGATCCATAGATGTAGAGACCAAATCATTACCCTCAAACTCCATATATGAACATTAAAGAACAACTCAACGCATAGAGATACACATTCAGTACAGAATGCTTGAGTGTCCGATGCATGTGTGAAATGATTGACAGCTGCAGTTTAAACTTTGCATAAGCTTTGTGCTCTGGAATGAGAGGTTGGTCTTTATAAGAGATGTTTGGTTTCCTGCTATTTAACAAGCCGTTCTTCCACTGAAGTTTATAAGAGAGCTGCTTTACTCTTTATAGCTCAACCTTTAACAGCTAAATTATACACTAGCTATCAGCTGAGGAAAAGAGATGGATCATATTAGGAAGGATGATGATAGTGATACGGTAAATTGATCTTTCTATATGCAAAGTTCCACTTGCACGTCAGTCAGTTTATTACAGCCCTGTGTTGTTTTGTTGTGTCAGGCTACATGTTTCAGATGGAAGCCATGCAGATGCATGTAAACATTTTTTTTATTGCGTGTTTGCAGAACGGGGAAGTGGATCCTGCTTTGAAGGCGCTGGAGGCTCGACAGGATGATATCTTGAAAAGACTATATGAGCTGAAGGCAACGGTCGATGGGCTCGCAAAGACCGTGACCACACCTGATGCAGACCTGGACGCCACCACGCTCTCACACGCACCTGCTGCAACAGTGTTTAAAGGCACGGCGGATCTGGATTCCTTACTGGGCAAGGTGAGCTGTTTATTGTGTTATGTGACTAGCAAATGATGAATAAATTAATTATGTCATCATTATGTCACTTTTACAGCATGAGGTGTTGTGCAGAATGTTGTAATCTTGTTGTAAACGAATAAATTCAAATAATAAATTCATTCTGCTGTGAACTCTATAGGTAAATTGTCCTCCTTAAAAAGTATATTAGTCCTCCACCCTTTCACCACTAAACCAGTTTGGTCATGTTAATCTGGTTCACCACGTTTATGTTGATGTTTCTGCTGCATGACGGTTTTGTTTTTGGATCCATGTACTAACCTTTTGAATTTGTACTCCAGGATCTGGGTGCGCTGAGGGACATTGTTATAAACGCAAACCCTGCCAGTCCTCCCCTGTCTCTGCTGGTTCTTCACGGCCTCCTGTGCAAGCGGTACCAGGTGCTGTCCTCCGTGCACGTGCACTCCTCTGTGACCTCCGTTCCCCCTCTGCTGCTGTCCTGTCTGGGCCCACGGCACAAAGACAGCTACACACGCCAACGTTTTCAGCTTGGCTTTACTCTGATATGGAAAGATGGTGAGAATGGGCATTTTAATGCTGAACACAAGGTTAACAGAATTAAATCAGTCTAGCCATGCAGTGCAATAAAAATGTAGCTACAATTTTTAGTTTGCATTACAGTAAACACAAATGTTTTAACCATTCTTAATTATTTTCCCTTCTCTCTCTGTTCAGTGCCAAAACTGCAGATGAAGTTTAACACACAGAACATGTGCCCCATCGAGGGAGAGGCCAACGTCGCACGTTTCCTCTTCCGGCTCTTGGGTGGCGAACCCCAGGACCCAGTCCTCGCCACGCAGATGGACAGCTGGATCGATACAGCGGTTTTCCAGCTAGCCGAGGGGGGAAACAAGGAACGGGCAGCCGTGCTGAGGTCACTAAACGGGGCTCTGGGCCGTTCACCCTGGCTTCTGGGTCAGGAGTTCTCGCTTGCCGACATCGTATGCGCCTGCTGCGTCCTGCGGGCCAACAACAGCACCCCGGCGCCAGCCAACGTACAGACGTGGCTCAAGTCCTGCCAGAACCTGGGCCACTTCGATTGCGTGTATGCATTACTACAGTGACGAAAACTGAGATTAGTACAGGTCGTTCTCCAGCTAAAGAAAGAGTATCGATATAACCGCAAATTATGCAAAGGGAAAAGGGAAATAGGATGGTGTGACATCATTGTAGACAAATTTAAATGGACACATTTACAGAACAAACTGTTACTTCCCAGAATTTCATCTGAGCTTGATCATAATAAGTGTTCCGGTCAGTATGATGATGTTGTTGATAATGTAAATGTAATGATTTAACTGGAGTCGATCTGAAACTGATCCCAGGTCAGGGTTATAATTGCAGACACTCAGAGAAAGGGCATTTGAAACAGATTCTAAGGTAATGATACTGTAAACACAACTCCATCCCGCCTTGTGCCTAATACAACGCTGTACTAGAAAATGTTCGTTGTGTGTTGTTATATATTATATTGGTTGAAGCGTTTGAAATGTGAACCAAAGGACCTACTTGTATGTATGAGAGGTGATACTTTGTAGTGTCTTTTTCTTAAAACCTAATAAACGTTTTCACTAAGGGTCAAATATTCACTTACTGTTGGTTTTAGAAATTTAAGTATATGTGTAATATTAAACGTGCTGTGAGTTAGTTTTATCGGTAAGCCCAGTATTATTTAGCAGTGTTAACCTGGACTAAGATGAACATTTTAAAACTAGAAGTAACTAGATTTTACATTTTCTGTGTAATTGTAAGTGTAAGAGTTGTTTTCTGAGATGATGTTGCTAGTTGTTTCTTAATAACTACATACATGAAATTCTGGACCCTAAATATGACATTACTCCTTTAATAATTTTTCTTCTCTCATTTTATTTTAAGTAAAACCACTCGTTATAGAGGCTGTAATAGTTCATATTTCCTGCAGATGGCAGCTTTGTCCTCATAAAAACTGCCGCTGGCTATATATTGCCATAGTTATATATTGCCCTTTAGGGAAAATCATTGTAATTTCACAGCTCTCAGATCTGTTGTGTACTCGCAGAGGAGGGATTTCACACAGCATACAACACAAATGGCTGTCAGTGTATAAAAGAAAGCTTGTAAAAGGAACTCTTGCGTGCCCGGATCAGCTTTCGTTGCTGCTGGTGGATGTAAGCACCTAATTAGGATTGGTTTCAGTACACTGCTTATTAAAATATTATATTAGACAGATGCTTTTATCCAAATCAATATACACTGCATTCAAGGGGTATGTTTTATCAGTACGTTTGATCCCTGGGGATTGAACCCGTGACCTTTCAGCCTCTAATGGAATGATCTACAAATTGAACTAGAGAAACAATATAGCTACAGCAACAATATAAGGGGGATGGGTAGTCTATGGTGCCTACGTTTCGGATTGAAACGTCTTTAAGGTCCCTTTTAACACTTTAGTGGAGTATACAGTAGTTAATATAGAGAATATAGAAGTGATTTGCACAGATAATGTATTGATTCACAAATTGAGCACAGTATACTACCTAAAAATGGTTCATTCTGTGGAAATCACTTACTTTTTTCTTTACTGACTTCTGTGAAATAAAAAGCTGGTTAAGTAAAAATTTATACTGAGCCTAATGTCAGATAATGCACTTTAATACAGTGTATGTGAAGTAGTAAACAAATATGATCTTTGGGTCAGCTCTTAGATTTTAGTATAAGCATGAGTTCTCCCAAAAAAAATTGTGTTCATATTTCTGGTGTTTTTTTAACTATACAGGAAGCAAAGAATAGTATTAGGTATATCAACCTTGCATCTAATGCGGAATATATATTAACTATCTATTAACTTTAACTATTGAAGGTTAATGAGTAAATTACCCAGAACTCCTTGAGGGAGAACTGAGTTTTCATGCACACACAGTGTAAGTTTATGAATGGTTTTGGTTGAATTATTAAAACTCGAGTAAACTGCCTTGAGTTCTTTGACAGCTGTGCCCAAGACACTTTTAATTACATAATAATTTCAAAGATTCAGAACTGCAGGCGAGAGGAATAAATCTTGATGTCTTTATTTCTCCAACACCACAAAAAAACACAAACACAAAAGAAGATATTCTGCAAATCACTGGTTACCGGCACCCATTGACTTCCATTGTACCTTGTGTCCGTACTATAAAGTGAATGAGTGCCGGTAACCAGCGCTTTGCAAAATATCTTCTTCTGTGTTCTGCTGAAGCAAGAAAGTCATACAGGTTTGACATGACATGAGGGTGAGGAAATAATAAAATCATTTTTATTTTTGGGTGAACTATCCCTTTAAAATAATAAATCCAACTTTTCTTGACATTATTTAATAAACAGTTATTGACAAAATAAGTAAAACTGCATTCTGAGAAAAGCTGCATAATATTATGTTTATTGTCAGAATTACATACACCAATATTAAACCATACTGAGACTCTTAAGTATGGAGTGTTTCATACATATCTCAATGTTTTAGCAAACAGAAGGCGAATTGTATAAATAACACTATAAAGGGCACTATAAAGTGTTGACCTTTGTTGTGTTCGTCCAGCCTGTCAGAGAATGAGCTCTCTCCTCTCAGATCATCACGCACAACCTGTCGTTTTAATTGGTGTTAACATCACGTTTTCAGGCTTTTATCACACCTGCCTCATGTTACCAGGCTTGCATTCTGGCAACATAATCATTTGCAAATTCATTTGCACGGCATACATCAATATATAGCTGTGGAGACGTGCGATTTGTCTCTTACATAAAGATGAAATAAGAACAGTGATTTTTTATTTTTATTTTTATTTTAGTGGTGCTTGCTTATTGTCATACTTTACCTTTACTGATAATCTTTTAATCAATAATGGAAAAATCTTGTAAAATAGTTACATTTTCCTGTGGGATCAGGTTGGTAAACCTGTTTTTCTGTGTTTTTTTCTTTCTAGAAGGAAGAGTCACAGGCTTTGAATAGAGCAGTTTCATTTGTTTGCTATTGGTGAGTCTCTGTGTTCATGTCCACCAGAGTAATCAGCAGTCCTCACCGTCTGAGTGTTCAGGTCTGATTTCACCCACACATCCTCCATCCATCTACTGAACTGATCAGACGCTCATCTGGGGGTCTGGGGGATTTTCTGAGATACCCCTCCTCCAACTTATTAGACAATAAATATCAAAGATAAACTACAGTCATGTATGATAACAGCACACTAGCCCCTTTACGTCTTCATTATGATCCCTGAGAAACATTCATATCACTAATGGATTTAGCGGCTTCCTTGTTCAATAGTGCAATTTTTGTGTAAGATGTGTAAACAACTGGTTGCTGTTGTTTCCCTGGAGAGACTGACTAATGGTTTCGCTCTGAGGGTCCGGCTGGACTAGATTAAAGCAGAACAGATTTATCAGGTACTTGACATAACATCAGTAAAAAATTGCTTTTTAATGCCTCCCAATGAGAAACTAGATTTGTCCTTCAGAGAACTTAGAAAACACAGAAGAGTCAAAGAAGCGTGCTGGTTTAACTGCTGGTAAGAATGATGTTATCATTGATCAACTCCTCGTGTTACTTCAAGATTTAAATTCCTGGATATACACTTTCAGTATTCTTTCATTTATAAAACTAGCATGCTATTATCATCAACAAACTATATGCCCACAGTACGTTTAAAACATAAATATTTTATTTTATCATGAATTTCAGTATTCAAGTTCAAATTCAGTCTGTTCAAATAGTTTGTTTCTGTATAATGATGTGTGTTAGATTCAAATATGATGATATTTTTGCAGGTTATGCTTTGCATGAATAATGAGGATGAATCTATCAGCAAGATAAAAGCGTATGGATATCTGTGGCAGAAAATATGAAATTTAAGCAATTTCTATGGTTTCAAGTGGTTGTCTATTATAATTTCAAAATATCCCTTATTAGTATGCAGAATGCACTTTCACTTATGCATCCAAGCTTTCAAAGGTCTTTATAAGTGCCAGTTAGTCCAGGTGATGTAATATAATTTCTGGGAAATAACCTCAAGCCATTTATATTATATATGGCATTAATAGCTCACATTAGGCAAGAAATCATAGTATTTATAATAGTCACCATTTTATAATGGATTTGTTTCAGGGGAAATGTTATAAGATGTGTATTGTGACTGATTAAGATCTTAAAAAGAAAGTTGCTTCACAGTGCCATAGAAGAACCATTTTATGCCTGAATGGTTCCATAAAGGACCTTCAGGATCCAAATAACCTTTTTGTTTCACAAAAGGTTCTTTGTAATGGAAAAGGCTGTTTAGACCATAAAAAGTTATAAAGAAATCATTGCTTTGACCTAAGAACTTTGACACTGAATGTCACTTCTGTGGGGTTGCTGCGAAGAATCCTTTGAATTTTTCAGATTGTTGCTGCATGTAGACATGCTGTGAACATGTTTATTGCCTTATGTCCAAATTAGGAAATGTTTTGTGAAAAATTTGCTATTTGTGTTTAATTTAAAACTGTGTTATGAAGTGTTGTAAAAGAACACTATAAAAGAAATATTTCTTTGATTTCAATTAAGGGTTCTTAAAAGAACCATTTCTTACCTTTATATAACCTTTATATCTGCAATAAACAGGAAGGTTCTGTGGATGGTAAAGGTTTTTTTAATTAGACAAACTGACTAAAAACCTTTTAGGAACCCTTATTTTTAAGAGTGTAAGTCTTGTTTTTGTTGTCAAATAACAGACCATATAGTGTATGGAATTGTTTCTGTGTTTTTACTTTTTCCTCCTGCTTTACTCCATGTTTCCCATCATCAGAGACCCGGGAGCATCATTTTATTCTTAAGCCCACGTGTGTTTCTCATTGGTTAGTGTGACTGAAGGTGGGGTTTTAAGATCTAAATCCTAAATCAAAGCCATCCGAGTTTGGAAAAGAGGGGTTTGGTTATCGGATAAAGGACATGTGTGATGGCCAAACCTCACATAAAGCATAGAAATCGAGATGAGTGAGCTCACAGGGACTCGCTATATAAACAGCAACATGTGGAGGAGATGCGCTCAAGTTTCCTGACACGCTGGACGCGATCATCAGATGTGAACAAAGGAGCGCAAATGATACCCAAAACATGACGCGCTCTTGCGCTTAAGCGACGCGTGGATTATTGTCGCTGTTATTAATATGAGTGGCCATGGCTTGGTGTGACCGGGGGATTCAGATGTTGCTGGCCACCGTCGGGGCTTTTGTGGCGTTCAGTTTAATGAGCATCGCCATCGGGACAGACTATTGGCTTTATTCTCGGGCTTATATCTGTAACGCCACCAACATCACCGCGGACGAGACGCAGGCGCAACCCAAGAAGGTCCGCGGAGATCTCACGCACTCCGGGCTCTGGAGGATCTGCTGTATAGAAGGTATCGTGCTTTGTTAGACTTGAGTTTAAAAAAGAGAAAAGAAAGTTCATTGTTCTTAGTCTAGACCCAAAAGCTTTGTTGGGAAGCTTTTGTTTCTCATCGTATGTGTCTGGAGTAAGATGCTTATAATGCGTATTTGACTTATTTGATTTAGTTAAAGTGTGTGTCTGGAGACACTGAAGTTAACCAACATCACTTTTCCTTTAACCCTTTCAAAATCTGTCTATTGTTTTCCCAAGACAGCCATGAGAAGAACGCGATGAGTTATCTAACTTGTGTCTTCTTTAGAGTTTTAAAGGATATCTCGACCATGTCTTCAACTGTGCTCAGATTTGTCAACTAAAATTAAACATTTTCAATTTGAAATTACATTTCTGGTCAAATATTTACAAACAAATCTGTTCACATTAATTTTTTTATTATACTACATTCTCTAAAGGAAGGTTAGGAGAAACAACAGACAAAGTTGATGACTAAATGAAACCCAGCCGAGATTACCACAAAATTGTATAGTGTGTTAAAAAGCAACATCTGAGCAATACAATTTTCTTCTAGCATTCAAAGGATCTATCAGCAACACTCTAAACTCATTTATTTGGGTTCAGCAGCTCTCAAGTTATTATAACTTGACATTATCTAAGAAAGGACAGAAAATTCATTTCATTTCTCTCTTCTGACATATAGAGTTTCTTGAATGGATAGAAAGGTGTAATCAGACTGGCGATTTCTCTTTTAAACCTCTTCCTTCATTCATGTCTTTCTTGCATTTGATGCTGTTGCTTGGAAACAATATGTCTGAAATTGCTATGGTAACGTGGCCAATGTTTAAAAATAGATGAATCTGTTGCTTCTTGTCATTGTCCATAGAAAAGAAAAAGACAGAAAGAGAGACATATGTTTTTAAACAAAGATATCATTTTAAGAAACCCATGTTTTCTCCCAATGCACATCATATTGGGGTGGTTTCACTCAGCCAGCGAGACTGATTACATCATACATGCCCGGATAAGCTAAACAAGGGTATCATGAGTGATAAATACGTATAATGTATAACTAATCCCTTCTTAAAATGAATGAATTAGTAATGAAATCACCCTCTGGTCTGTAAAGAAAGCCTTTAAATAACAAGCATATGCTACATAAAACCTAAGCAATGATGTTTTGACCAAAATCAAATCAATCAAAATAAATGAAATACAAGCCAAACTTTGATTTTTTTTTGTACTACATTAATTTCTACTAAATGAAAAATATAAATAATTTAAACATGAGCTTTGTACTTTCATACAACTCAAAACAACTGGATCATACAACTCAAAATTAAATAAATGAGATGAAAAACAACTAAATTAATTTAAATTTAAATATTAATTTTATAAAATGATTGAAACTTTAAGCACAAAATATACGTATTCCAAACATGAGTTTTGTACTAAACATCATGCGAATTGAAAACAAAATTAGATGAAAACAAACAACAAATAAATCAATAATATGATAATATGATTAATTGTATTAAATTATTTAAACACAAAATAAAGGTAATCCAAAACTGAGCTGTGGACTTTGGATCATGCAACTCCAAATTAAATAAATATGAAAATAAATAAACAAATAAATAATAGAAAATATTCATTTGATTAAATCATCCAAACTTTGAGCACATCTTCATTAATAGCTGTATGTTTATCATTGTCTTTGTGAGGTTGTGGAGGATTAGAAGTGTCTTCTTCTCAGATCTGAGTGTGAGCAGCAGATCTGTAATTAAATACAGCAGCTGAAAGGCCACAGAGTCTGTTATTATTCCACTGCCTTTCACTTCCAGCACTCATAACCAGCTCTGATGAACACGTGCCTTTCTCTCCTCTCACATCACAAACCTCAATACTCTGTGATGCATGATGTAAATACACCACAACTCTAAAATCACATCACAGCTGGAAAACTCTTTTGATTTCGTCATTCTCCTTTATTTATTATGCATATATTTTTCAAAACTAAAAAATATATTTTTTTAAGTATTGAGGCGCCTGTTGCTGATCGTAAGGTAGAAATAATGTTTGTCTGTACATTTTGAGCTTTTTCAAAATACACAAACAGATAAATATAATTTATTTTTATGCCTCACAAAGATTGTGTCCCAAAGATCTATATACTCGTTATCACAACAGATATTTCCAATTTCTCAACAATTGACTTCCCTTCCCCGATTCACAATTATGACAAAATGCACGCTTCAGGCGGCGCGAGGAGCGGAATGTGACAGCTGTTTCCTCGGCGTGCTGAATCTGCCCTGTGGGGATGTGGGTTTGGGAGGCAGGAGGGGCTTTCGGGATGGGGGAGAGTACGGCGTCGCTGTCTGCTGTATTAAACCACAATGAAGATGTCAAAGGCATCCTTGGAGACATTATGGAAATCAGATTGTTGGATCAGACCTGAGGTTGCCATGGAGAAGACATGCTCAGCGACGAGCATTGTTACCTCCCGGGGAGGCCGGAGGGACGGAGCGCTCGTTTTCTCCCCTCTCTCTCTCTTTCGTGTGTGTCCGTGTCAGTCAAGCAAGGTCTTTTATTTTGTCTTTATGAGGCCGGGTACACTTCAGTCGTCGGGCCAGTAATCACCACCCACAAATCGCCAGCCTGAAAGGATGTTTACATAAGCTCCCATGACACATCGCTCCCACTGCACATATTTAGAAAAGTTATAAAATAAACATTTGAAGTGTGTCGATGTTCTTGTACACTGGTAGATGTGAGCACATGATGGTTCTAAGGTTGCAGCATGATGAGAAGGGATACAGACTGTCTTAACTGTGGCCCTGATATATTCCCACATATGGGATCCTCTGTATTAGAGTCAAATTTCCTATATTTTCTGTAGAAATTGCTTGTGTCACAAGATGGCAGGGTATTCTGAATGGGTTGTCATGCGGTTGCTAAGGTTGATCTAAGTGGTTGTTTATTCCCTGCTATGTGGTTTCTAGAATAATCTGTGTGGTTGCTAGGGTGATCTGGGTGGTTGCTAGGTGCTTGCTTAAGTTAAAAAGCTGACTTTTTCATCTCTGTGATTTTTTGGTCTCACAGTTGCTGCTGTCACAGCTGTTCACAAGTTGTTCAATGATCTTGTTCTTTGTTATTTTTACTTAAAACGTAATTTGCATCCCATTTTACTTCTTTAAATGAGAAAACAAATGACGTAATTTTATAAATTGGGAATTGACTAAATCATAAAAAGTTATAAAAAGATGGGAAGGGATGAAAAGATTAGAGGGATGGTGTTAACCAAACAGAGAGTATTACAATCAAAATAAATTTTTATTTACACTTACAAGTTATTACATTTTCATACATCATTCAATAATACTGTATGTGTATCATTGGTATTGAGAGTGTGTATTAAAAATAGTGATACACAAAACACTGACAACTACATTAACTTAGTATTGGTTAGTATTGGTTAAAATACCTACCAAGTACTATATAACACAATATTAACACTTTAATATTTTCTACATAAGCTTTTTTACAGCATACCATGGTAGTACCTAGTCATTTTTTTAACTATAAAATCCACGTTATAGTTGATACATAGGTTTTTTTTACCATTCTTTATACAATGACTAGACTAGAAAACATGGCCCACTTCCTCAGACCTATTTAATACTAATTAATTTGCTCCTTTTTTAACACTAGACCCAATTATTGGCATGCCGGGCCACACAGAAGCTGTGTCACACAGAGTAACTCCACCTGGAGACTGATGGAGGAACAGCTGATGTGTAATGTTACACTTTATTATGTATGTTACAACCTGAAGAACGTCTGTCACCTCGCTTAAAGTGAAAATGAAGTTTAATTTGATCTTCTTTTCTTTCTCAATACACATTGCTGATCATGTTGTGCGCGATTCTTGGGGTTAACATTATTTAGAAGAAAACATTTAGGTATTTTTCATGGGATTGTAAAAACAGATGTTTAAAGGTAAGGTTGTGGGCAGATTTCTAAAATACAGCCAATAGACCATTTCGCAGGTTGTAAACAGCACTGGTCCAGAAGCACTTCCTGTCTCATTTTTTAACACTACACAAATGTCAGAACAAAATACAATCAACAGAACATTTACAACTGACTTGTTTAACAAACATTTTAAGATTTAATTTAATTTACATATGTGAAATACAAAAAACTGAAACAGGAAGTGCTTCTGGACCAGTGTTGTTTACATCTTGTGAAATGGTCTATACTTGACACATTTAACATTGGTGTAGCAAATTATGACACGTTTAAAAAACATGCACTTACATTAGATAAAGCCTCCTTAAAAAAGTGTTCAGACTGTAAACTCTTATTCAGCTCCAGATGATCCAGACAAATTCTGATTGATAAGATCACGCCTTATACATTTTCATATCAAATATTGTTATGCATCATACAGTTCTGTGAATTCAAATGTGTTCTTTACAGCTTCAAAACAAAACATTACTATATGCCAGATGTAATGGATTATGCTCACTTTAGTTAATGCTAATAAGGGTATTTACAAGATTATATTGACATTAGTCGTGACTGGTTTCATTTTTTTAGGTCTCAACAAAGGAAGTTGTTACAGAATCAATCATTTCCCTGATGATAATGATTATGACACAGACAGCTCTGAATATCTCTTACGTGAGTGACTTTACAGTATATTACAAGAATATTACAGTTCTACTGTTTATTATTTTTTACTACTATTTATCATTAGCTTACAGTGACTTTTAAGCGTTTGTGTGTGTACACAGGTATTGTTCGCGCCTCCAGTGTGTTTCCCATTCTCAGTACCATTCTGCTGATGCTGGGAGGGCTGTGTGTTGGGGTGGGCCGTATCTACAGCAAGAGGAACAACATATTACTGAGCGCAGGGATACTGTTTGTGGCAGCAGGTACGTGAATAATAAACACATGCTAGTGCACCTTTTTTCTAATGCAGACAAGTTAGCATAAATAATCAAGAAATACAAGTTGTGTTTTAAATATTCTGTTTTGTGTCTGGCAGGTCTGAGCAACATCATCGGCATAATCGTCTACATCTCCAGCAACGCCGGAGACCCCAGTGACAAGCGGGACGAGGACAAGAAAAACCAATACAACTACGGCTGGTCTTTTTACTTCGGCGCGCTCTCGTTCATCGTGGCAGAGGCTGTGGCCGTTCTTGCCGTCAACATCTACATCGAGAAGAACAAAGAAGTGCGTTTCAAAGCACGGCGAGAGTTCATCAAGTCTACCTCGTCTTCTTCGCCGTACTCCCGCATGCCCAGTTTCCGTTACCGCAGACGGCACTCGCGCTCCAGCTCTCGCTCCACCGAAGCGTCTCGCGAGGCGTCGCCCGTGGGCATGAAGATGATGAGCTCAGTGCCTTTAGGAGAGATCAACATGTACACGTTGACAAGAGACCCCCTGAAGTCAGGGACGGACAGCTCCTACAGCCCTGACCACGATTCTGGATTCCTGCAAGTGCACAACTGCTTTCCCAAAGATCTTAATGATGGTGTCAACAGGAGGACGACACCCGTATGAGGGTACAAACGCAGATAACGATAAGGTCATATTGAATGGATAGCCAGAAGGGCTCACTGGCCTGTGACAGATGCCGATGGAAGGGATTCTCATTGGTGCAGCCGGTCAACCAATGACACGTCTCGTTGGTGAAGGAGAAGCATTGTGGACGGATTTGGGCTCTGAAATGTGTCGCGCACATGCTTGTTGCTAGTCTCGACTAGATGGACGACAGCATTCGAGTGTGAACGATCAAAAACTTTGTATAAACCTCTCGACTATAAAGACTTTTTGTTTGTCAGTACAGTGCCACACTATGTTACTGTATGTATACCAATATGAAACTGACTCCGAATATGAGATGGTGCTAATGTTGGCTCACAGCCGAAGCCTTCCCCTCAATGTGTGTTCAGTTGAATGCTGAACGCTTTTGCACGTGTCATATGTTTGTAGCCACAGTTGTCTAGCCCTCAGTGTGCCTATCAGCTTGGCAGTGTCAACTGCTCAGATTTACTCTAGAGCCACTTTGAAACACAGTTCAATGCTGTGCAAACTATATTTCTCTGTTTGTGTTGTTGTGAAGCTAGAAGTGTTAGGTAAAGTTGCTGTAAGTGATCTCCAGATGTATCCACTGTATTAGACACGGCTTTCTCTTTCTACATCGTATGACTACACGCCGCTCCTAGCTTCATCTTTCTCATATATTGGCAGGCCTAATGAGCACGCAAAACATAAACATCGAGTGAAACTGCGGCCCATGTTCACTCTTTATCTGTTTAGAAATTCTTAGGTGTCACAGAGATGGGTGTGATATTTCATAGATATCAGGTAAAAGAGATTCGTACTTATAGCACCTTTAATGAAATGATAACATGCAATGAGTTTAGGGGATTATCAAATTTATGCGATTATCGTTTACCACCCTGCTAAAAAAAGACCACCTTAGATCAGTATGGTTGGTGCCGGTCTAGCTGGTTGACCAACAAGGAAGACTTACTTAACATCAATCGGTATTGGCAACAGATAAAACCTCTGCAACGTGACATATCTTAGAATATCACATCATTAAATAAGAAATAAACAGAATAGGACTGAAACATTTTATCTAGCTGAAATTGACTCCTCCCCTCATGCTGTCAATCATTGGCTAAAAGTTGGCTTTGATGAGGTCACGTGAACAACAGAAAGTTGTTTCTGATGCAAAAACACAAAACAATTATTACAGTTTATTTTGAAGATTACGAAGTCAAATCTTTCCTTTAGAAATATTGCACTGGTAATCCATGTACAGTGACACCAGGAAAATGTATTTATTTTATGTCGACTTACACAAGAGAAGACAGACCCAGCACACTAGTATTTTTGTCTGGATACAAAAAATGTCCCAAAACACATGATCATCAACTATTCAACAGGCCTCAAGTTTTCAACATCACACTGACTATAGTGATGGTCAATAACTAGTAGAAGTTAACCAGCCAGTGTCAGACAGTCTTACATCATCTCCATCAAGACTTATTGCTTAGTCTTTGCCTGAATGTGAATCTGAAATATAGCCACTCCTTCTTGTGAATGTGAGTGAGGGCCGTGCTGCGTCTGAATGAAGCTCCACTGGGGATCTGACATTGTATGAGTCCGCTGATAAAAAGGAGAAATGTCATCAGGAGTTTTTGGGGTCGGTCTGCCCAGAGAATGGTCTGAGCGACTGCTGATAAATATCTAGGGCAGAGCAGCATTAAAATCATCAGTGTGGCCGATTCAGCCCTTTAGAAGACCAGTTGAAAGTGTCTTAGCCTCACCAGAGCCTTGACATCATAACCTCCCCTCTTCTTTCTTACTGGTACTTTCCTCTTCGTCCTGTGTCCCGGCAAAAGTCCTTAGTGGAAAGTCTGTCAGTTTTCCATGTTAATTGTGCTAAAAGTGTTTCCTCACAAAGCGAGAGGGCACAAATAAATGTATATATCTGGTAGTTGTGATTAAATTAAAGCATTTACAGCTACACCGTTTTTCAGTAAAGCCATCACGACCTAAACTTTGTAAAATGGTGTACGGTGGGTAGATGTAAATGTTTGCATGTTTTTCTTTAACCCATTCACTTTGTGTGCTTTTAACAGTATTATTATCAGGATAAATATCACTGCCAAGCATCAGTCACTATAAATACCTGTACTATTCTCTCTGTTCCTCAAAAGACATTTTGCCCTTTTCTTGATTTGCTAACGTTCATCTCAGTATTTCTCTGTATCACAAACAATGTCAACATGCTCACATAAATAAAGTGTCTTACTCATGCATATGTGACTGTTGTTTTTCGTAACAGATTTCACAATACAAAAATTCATTAAATCTTTATCAGTATTTTGTCTTGTTTTCCAGTAATTATATTTAAATAAAAGGATCAATTTACTTTAGATTGTGTCAACACAATCTCACATATTTTTTACGTAGTGGCTAGCTTGTACAAATTCATACAATCTCATTTGATTTTCCTCTCCCCGGTGACATTACGTCACCAGATTGTTGCTTTTTTCTAATAATTGTATTTTTTTGTACAATTCACAATATTTTCACCCACAGAGAAATCTGATATATTGAAGTATATTTATCCTGTTAACCGTTCCACAGGTGGAACACTTCATGACAAACTATATTCATTGATGGAAAGAATCAATATTTGCTTAATTTTCATAACAATAAACATAAAAATAATGTTATTTAATACCTAAAAATACATAGATAAAAATATCTACAGTTCTACTAAACCCAAAATTTAAAAAAAATGTGAATTGTGCTACAATAAGGGGTTAGAGGATTATGATTTCATGAATTAAATTCAAAGCACCCTAAAAATGACACAAGGAGAAGGATGCTGAGGAGGATGATGAGCAATCATAAGAACCTCAAGGGAAGATTTTGTTGGTGTTTGATGTATTGTACTGTGCAGTACATTAAGGGATAAAAATGTGCAAATATATTCATTTGTTGTGTTCAGTATGTGAACTGGTTTTTGAGGAGAACCAGAACTGGTTTTGTAGTATTGTTTTGAATTGATCTAATACGGTGTAAAACTATGTATGTGTGTTTTTAAGGGCTTGTGTGTCATGTCTGAGGACAAAGTTTGGTTTTCTAGCAAGACTGCATGGTTTTGAGTGGAGAGCTTCATTTGGAACTGAATTGAATAAATCTTCAAATTACTTTTCTTCATAACTGCAGGATTATAAAACAGGTGAGAAATGATATAGGCTTACTGTGTTGTAGGAGGGAACTGAGTCATATCTAGAAACCAGCAGAACATCACAGAAATTGGATGGTGAATTCTTTTGACCCGGGCCAGTAAACAACGATTTAGTCACTCAGAATATTCTAGTAACCACATAGCAACCACACAGAAGACCTAAGAAATTACATAGCAAGACATTTAAAAGCACAGTAATACTTAATCTTTAGAAAATATACGAATGTTAAACCTGAATCTTCTTTTGGTCTCAAATGAAAAATATATAGAAAGAAAGACTGCAACGCAATGAAATACGAGTATAAAACGCTAAGGTTTAGCAAATGTATAATCTTCAACTTATTAAATCTTATTCATCATGTTATTTTGGTGTGATCTTTAGGAAACCTGTCCATGACCTTCCCCATGACTGTTTGGTTTCATGCTCTCTAATAGCCCTTATTAACAGCCCGTTGACTCCGAATTAAGGAATTAGTCCATTTGAACGGCCTGATCAGCTCGGTTCTGCCGCATTACTGCCCATCCAGTCCGTGGCACAGATTAAAACTAATGCAGAATGGTACAAACCGATTCGGTATGCGACAGATCTATTTTCAGTGACCTTTATGGAGATTACCCCGAGGGCTCGGGTAATCTAATTTAGCTTGAATAATATTGCCTGTCATTAGGAAACGCATACACCTCCTTCTTCAGATCTGCATATAATCTGAAACCAATCACCATTGTCGTTCTCTTTGAACACTAACGCGTTTAAAAGAATTCAATTGTTACCCGTTTATTTTAAATTCAGTGCAGGCAAATGAAACGCTGGCAACAAAGTGAGATTGATTTGGCATTATGACCGTCATGTTATGGCAACATCCTCAGTGCACAGCCTGGTTAGCTGTACCACTGATTGGAGATCAGTTTGTAAGACTCGCAGCTGTGCTGTACGACAGTGTCAGACAGAGGTGAAGATGCTGCGGTGCTGATGCTGATTTAGAGAGACCGGGTGAGATGTTTCTCATCTGCCAGATAAGTTGTTGCTTTTGACCCACAAACATCAGGGCTCATGTGATAAAACTGTACCATTGTGGAGTGTTGATCCAGGATCAGGCTCTTTATCTGCTTTATTATAAAACAGTGTTGATTGTAAACCACTTCTCTGAAGAGAAATGAGAATTAATCGTTGCTTTCCTAATGGTCTATTAACAATGCCAGATATTAAATTCAACCCTCAAGTCACAAAAAATCTGTCATTCTGTCAAAAATGTCATTTTATGGATGAAGGCGTTTACCATTTACTGTAACTCAAATAAGAGGTTGTATTCTGCCAACGTCCACCGAACATGTTTTTGAATGATGTGCATCTATTTATGTGGCACTGATAAGATGGAGGTTTGGGTTATTTTGGGTGTTATTATAAAATATCTCATTAAGTCCACAAACGGTCATGCTTTGACTTTGTTGGCTCTCATGACTATTTGGTTGTGACCTATACAAAAATAAAAACCACAATAATACAGATTGTAAATGTTGTCTCCCATCAGAACAATAATCGAGAATGAAAGTTGGGTTATAAATAGTGGCCTCATTACATGTAAGCGCTCCCTGTTGTTATGAAAGAATCACAAGTGGTGCTTCATGTATAAATTAAAGACTGATGCATAGGGGACTGTTTACAACCACAGCGGCGTGTAACCTCTGTCCATCATCTGAATCCCTGTTGTATCCTAGCTACTGTGGATGAAATAACAAGGGAGCACTCCAGCTCAATGAATTTACCCACCATTATTTACCCAACATACATTAGGCCACAGATGTACTTCCAGAATAATAACATCATACTATAGCGGCTCCTTTTCAGCGGTTTTTGCGGCATGTCATCTTCTGACACGTGTTACGTGTAAAAATGGAAGGCTACAAAAGACTCACCAAGAAAATGGGCCAGAGTCCTGAAAAATGGGCCACAGCGTTTTATAAAAAGCTCAGACTGAGATGATTGGGTTTACATTACGTTAGATTAAACACATAAGGGTGAGTCAAGTGTGAGGGACATAGATATATTCATTTACACTGAGCTTTGAAGAATTTGTTTTTGGAAATGTACCAAGCACTACCATGATTTTCTTGAAGGGTTATGAGAATACCATTCACTATCATTGTAATAGCAAAGTGCTATGGTTTAACAACCTTTAGCCATGAAATGGTTAGTTCCAGTGCTTGATTCTGATTGGTCAATAACTGTGTTTTATTCATGATAAATCACAGCTGTGAGTGCTTCACCCATAAGCTAGTGCATTAGTCATCATAACTAAATACAACATCATTTTCATGTTAATATAATTTAGAAACATGACAGAACTAATAATAAAATGTGTAAAATACAGTTGACTATTTATCTAAAACTGTAATGATAATATTTTGATATCAAGGTGTAGCCACTTACTCACACTCACTGACTGGAGGAAAGTAGATCATCTACTAATAAAAGGAAATTTCCCATGAGCCTCTTGGATTAAGTAGCACCAGCCAGCAGGAAATAATTAAACTGCCTGAGAAAAGCAAAATGAATCAAAACCATCAGAATCAAATTATCAGAGAATAAGAACTATATTGAAGATGTATAAAATGTATCTGCTATTCTGTGTATTTTTTTTCCTATTAACTTTTTTGCTAAGTCATTAGCCAATATAATCTTTTATCTGGGCTTGGCAAAAATCAAAATTAAATTGCTTTTAAACCATGAATTAAAATGAAAAAGGAAATAAGCACAGGATGTTGAATTGGAGCGACAGGAAGAGCAATTTGGCAGAATAAAGCAATTTGAGTAATCTAACACAACAACAAAATAATGTTTTTGAAAAAAGTGTTTTCTGTACTAAAATTAAAGATAATTTATTAAATATAACGAAATGTATAAATATGATGAAATGTATATACATTATACATTAATACTGTACATTAACATTCATTTTATCCACTGTTTCTGTAAATAACACATACAGTATGTTGCATGTATGCTAAAATATTATGATTAAAAAAATGCAATGTGATGATAAAATGAAAACATCTTAGGCCTATTTAAAACTACACTTTACATGACATACTGTATGTATTTACTTTAATTAAATTCAGGAATTAAACATGAAAAGGCATTTTCAGTTCAATTCTGAAAGCTCCACAATCCTTGTCCTCACACTCGCACCCAACGGCATGTCAAATGTGGTGTTAAATGATAATTTTTCTATTTCAGTGTCACCCAGTGGGGGCCGCAGTTTTAGGATATTAGTTAAAACACTTTTCTCAGTCTACATGATGAAGGCAGTATTGAAAAGGCACAGCCCACCATACTAAATGTCTTTCAGGGAGGGAGAGAGAGAGAAAACTAGGGCACTATTATCTGGCCTCTTTTTGCATGCAGAAGCAGAGGTTTGTGGACAGCGATCTGGAGTGAGGAGATAGCGTCTTTCTGGATGACTTTTCTATTGCCCTTAGTGCCTGAGAAGTAAACAAAAGTTCAAGGGCCGAGACACCTTCAAACTACGGCACAAACTCGAAGCTCGCTTATCTCCGACGGCCACCATGCTGGAAGACAAGAAGACCAAGGTGAAGATCACCTTCCTGGTTATTCTGGTGGGCATTTCGTCCATGTTGGCAGCGGTGGTGACAGACCACTGGGCGGTGCTGAGTCCCAGGGTGGAGCGTCTTAACACCACCTGTGAAGCGGCCCACTTTGGCCTCTGGAGGCTGTGTAAAAAGAGCATCTTCATCGTGGAGGAAGACCCTCAGGGCAAGGGCTGTGGCCCTATCAGCCTGCCAGGAGGTAAGGAAATTCAATGACCGCTTTACATCTAACTATTCTGTCTGATATATTATTCTACTATTCTGTCTGCCCCAAACCATGGACTTCCACATGGAGTTTTTTTAAAAAGCTCCTCATTCATCTTAAGTCTGTAAATGGAAAATGGGAAGCGGTGGAAGCCAAGCCAAGCATACTCTAATACTGCACTAATACTTGAGTACATGAATCAAAGTGAAACGCTGTCTCTTTACACCACAGTTATGCTTTTCCTCATTTGAGTAAGTTTGGGTGAGAATCTTCTCCTGAACAGTTTAAAGGAGGATAATTGAGTTGTTTGTCTTTGAATTATCGACTGAGGTCAATGGTCCGACTGCTAATGAAAAGAACAGGAGTTGATTTGCTGTTTGTGATATCACAGGGCTGTGTAAGGCTGAAATAGATAGGTTAAGGTAAATTATGAGGTTGAGGATTAATGAAAGGCAGATGAACTGTATCCACCTGTGGGAGAGGGTGAATAACTCAACTGTTCTTTATGGTACTCTTGGGATGGATCAGCCTCATTTCACCACTGAGCTCATGAGGTCAGATAGACTGAGATGAGAGCTTCACTAGTATGGTAAGACAGCTTCATAAAGACATTTTGAATTCATTCACAGATCATCTGATTTGATATCCTGCATTCCAGACCATCAAATGTGTTTTAGAAGACTTATGTCACAACAATGACCAATGCCAGAATAATATGATTGATGGATAGATGGATGGATGAGAAGGTTTAGAAACAAATATGAGATCAAATTGGATCCAGTCCGTCACCTGTGTGATATAGGGTTCTGTAAAAGCCGAGTTGTACATCCTCTATGTATCAAACCTCCTTAAGCCCTGTGGGGATAAATGAAGAGATCACTCACTTCCTGTCAGCCGTGAATGTCTGAGGACTTCCCTTTCCAGAAATGCTTCAAATTTAAACATTAACTTTGGGTATGAAATGCAGGCCAGAGGCTTGTAGTCTTAAGCTGTCTTTCTATAAGCATTATTTTATCATTTTACGTTTTAAAACATAATGTGATATTGGTGGTTTTTAAAATGTCACATTTTCTTTTATATTGAAAAATAAATGCTAATGACTCTCATTTTGTTCCAAACCTGCATGATAAGATGTTCACAGTGTTAGTGACAGTCTCAGTCCCAGTTTACTCTCATTGTATGGATAAAAGGGCAACATCAACATCCTCTTGTTATATATCACAGAAGAAGAAAGTCAAACTGGTTTGGAATGACATGCAGATGAGTTAATGACAAAAGATTTTTCATTTTGGAGTAAACTAACCCTTTAATATCCCATATCTAGACTTGCTGACAACATATTGGCACTCTATGAAGTCATCAATAATGTAGTCATGCAGCATGTCCACAGACCACCTACAGTACATGTTTGTGGACCGCCTTATACACGCTTCAGGGGGTGGGGTGTTTTTACATAATTTGCAGGAGTACGAATTTTCTGCAAAACTTTGTATAACAGGAACTTCTGTAGAAGCTGCAAGTTGCCAAAATTGGCGTTTGTTGCTCTTGTAGTTTATAACCTTTGAAAAATCTTTGAAAGATATCCAAGAGTTTTGTGTGAGACACTTCACTGCAAGAAAACAAAGAAACCTTGTGGTCTTTTTTTTACATTCCCTTGCCTCTCAAAGTTTTATTGAATTTTATGTTTAGCTAAACATGTTGTAACAACATACTGGTTAGACGATCATGTATCAGACTTTGTACTGAAAACGTTAAACAACTGAAATCTGTGCTCCATCAAACATTTCAAGTGATAAGATGTGTTTAAATATATGACACTGTACAGTTTCAACGCTGTTTGAGTTTGATCTAACCAAACTTTCCAGCTTATGCTTGAGATCATGAAGAGATAAGCAGTTTAGACAGGCTGGTGAATTGCAGTCTTGGCAGACACTTACTGATACTTCTGGCCCAGTGGGAGAATCTGAGTTGTAATGGGTCAGTAAACGTCTAACCCTTGAGGCTCCACAGACACCTCACAGTGCACGACTGTTTAAAGGGACGTCCCACGAGACCAAGTGTGGCCCAGTTCACATTAGCCTAACACAGCAAACCCCATGGCCCGGGGAGTGGTTAGATATGGACAGCCTCTTGAACTGCAGAAACGAACCCATAAGCCAAATTATTAGCACTTAAGCAGTTCTGTTCCTGCAAGCTCAATAATTCTTGGCTTCAATCCCAGACCTGCATCTCAGAGAGAAAAAGCTTTGAGTGTTGGCGAGACTCTTCAGGTTCTTCAAGGGAATCTAGTGTTTCACACTCATTCAACACTCAAGTCTGTTAAAACGATTCTAGATCATCCCAGTGGAGTTAATTATGCTAAAATTGCCATTTTACCATACGATTGGCTCAGCACCAGTTGTGAATGGAACCGTAGATTGAGTCTGATACAGTATTGTAGGACGTAATTGTGAAGGGAGTAATTCACCCTCATCATCTTATTGGGATGGGAATAGCCTTCCTCTTTGCTATAGATCTCAAGAAATCTATGGTAGATCTAGATCTATACCTAAAGGTAGAGAATTTTGTAAGTCAATAACAACATACAGGTACATTCTAGCATGTTCTAGCGTTCTTACGTAGGTTTTTTTGCCCTTGAGTCCGAGTCATTTGATTTTGAGTATCTGCCGATACCGAGTCCCGATCCGATACTTCTATAATACATAAAAAAAGAATAAAGAAGAGCTCAGATCCAGGATGCTCCTTATTTTTATTTGATTATTTTAACATTCAACAACTCTGTTAACAAACAGAGCACTTCTGTGAGCTAGCTTGAACAATCAAGTAATAAATGACATCAATTCTTCACTTTTGGACTTTAGTGCAACAGTAAATATAAAAAAGTCTAATATAAAAACAAATAGCACCTCAACTTAATATATCCAGCAGGCATGTAAACAAACAAAAAATAAAAGTGCCACAGTGTTTGCAAAGCCAGTAATGTGCTTTTAGAACTGCACTCTAACTCTTACTGTCCTTTCGTTGCTGTTTCTGTGTGTGAGTCAAGAGGTCTAATGAGAATAACTATTGTGTTCAAATATAGAATATGTCGAATCCTGTGGCTGAGTGGACAGCGCTCCAGACATATACAAGCGCAACTGGTAAATGTCTGGCATCCTTTCCTATGAAAAAAATAATGAGAATATATTTACACATACCTGTATATCGGAGTCCTGATCGGGAGGTAACGTCCGATTCCGATCGAGTCTGAAACCACGTGATTGGGCCGATATCCGATCGGGACATCCTTATTCTTATGTACAGCTGTGAGGACTTTATATTTGGAACATGAGTCATATGGACGTCTCTCTTGAGTCATATGGACGTAACACACAGTCCCATGTATGCAGGGGTCTGCATAGAAATTTTGTATGCTAAAAGTCTAGTGTGACCGCGGTATTGAAACACTGAAATTTAGCCTGATCTCACAGGAATTTGCAACAAATTTGTAAAAAAAAAATCATATAATGTGAATCATCAATCAATAATGAAGCCCCACCTCTAAACTTAGCCATCACTTTTGTGCTAAAATGTGCAAATAAAATAATAAAAAAATCATACAAATAAAGCTACCTTATTGTGTTAAGACACTATGACTATTCAGGTTTGGGTGAAGCATTTATTTAATAGCCTTGCATTGTTGTGGTTTCATCTCTGTATGACAGGCAAACTTCTGCGAGGCACAAAGGCCCCAGAAAATGCCGCTTTCCTTGTGTAACCCAAATATGAGCACCCTTAGCGGGTTATCTGCTTTAAATGCATCCTCTTCTCACATTGACCCAGAACCTGACGGTCACTCTGCATGTGGACATAAGGCAATGGTCTTGAGCCATTGCTCCATATTAACAGTATTAAAATAGCACAGAGTTTGGTAAATGTCACCCCAAAATCAACTTGTGCAGCCTGGTGGTTTGTTTGCATGGACTGTGAAATGGAGGGAATTTTAATCAAGATGTGAGAAACTAATATGACATTTAATGCAACCCAGCAATTGACCTCCTCCCTGAAATAAGTGCTTCCATTAACAAACCTGCAAGGTCAATGATACGCCCCAAATCGCTATTTTCATCTCCTCGTTTTGCTCGGCAGTGCTGCAGATCTGAAAAGGCTCATGCTGTTCATTTTGAGCTTTAGGTCCAATCATACTAAAAAACAGGTCTGCCTACATGCAGAGCAAGACGCACGACACAGGTTTCACATCTGATACGTGCCAGAGAAAGAATGACTGATTTGTCAAGAGCGGCCTTTTTATCTGGAACTGATTCATAATCAGTCTGTCCTTGTATATCGTTGTCAGGCCGATGAAGGACTCTGACAGGCCTGCTGAAGCATAAACAGGTGAAGAGGACACAAAAAGACATCCAGAGCTGCCACTATAAACAATGTACTGCCAAAAAGGCCACCAAAACACAATTAAATCAAGTCTTGCTTCGTGAGGCAGGGGTGGGACAATGCTAACACAGGGTTATTTTTGACCAAACAACTGACCACGACCCAACATGTGTATTAGCCCATGTATGGCACCAAACTCTACAGCCAAAGGCTCTCCAAGGCCTATCGTGAGATGAACTCAACTCATCCAAAACAGCTTGTGTTAAGAGCCTGTAATGGGAATAATCAAATAAGCTGTGGAAATTACGAATTAAAGCAGCACAGCTTCGATGCATCCCATTCCCTCGCCGCTGTCAGTCTGCCTTTTACTAATAAAGCTAAGACCAGCCTGTTGCTAGGTAACCCATACATAGGTCTCCCACCAACCCCCACCCCAGTGGAGATTGTGGGTCCGGCGTAACAAACAGCTCATCTGTTTCTCCTGGTACAGTGGACAGTGGGTTGCTTTATGGGTTTAATTTAAAGGAAAGGTGTCTTCAGTGTGAACCATTACATAACTTTTCCCTTCACCCTGAGAGATACAGGACAATGGTCTCAGATGGGTGGTACAGTAGGTTTGTGATGTTGTGGATCCGTAAACTGATAAGCACGCAGACAAAAAGCTTTTATTGAAGTGCCGCAAGAACGGCGGATGTTGCATTGCACTACACAAAGTGTAATTTTGTCATGAGAGTGGGGGCGGAATAGATGAAAAAATTTTACAGGCTAGTTTGTCTCACTCTCCCAAAAACATACACACACACAATTTGAACACTTATATATTAAAAGATTCTTGTTTTTAATAACAGCAGGAAATCTTGCAAAATGTAATCACATGTTTATGCCCTCGGCACATAATTCAGAATTCATGATCCATCCCACGGACACAGACGAATGCCTGGCTTATTTACAAGTGCTCAGCTATGGTCTCTGGAGGAAATGTCAAGCAGACTCATTGGTAGTTCGGTTGCGTCGTAACGACAGACTATGGCAGCACCTGCAACCCTCAGCTACAATCACTGTTTTCATCTCTTTTTGCAGTGAAGAACTGCTCCTACTTCAAACACTTCACTTCAGGGGAGGAGGCCGAAGTTTTTGAAGTAAAGACTCAAAAAGGTAAGGTTTGCTCCCTGGAAATCATGGGAAGAGGGTGCAATGATTTTCACTTTAGACCAGCAGAGATTAGAGAAACTGGTTGGAAAATCTGGTTCGAGGTCTGTGTGGAAGAGTAACATGTTCTGGTAGATACTTATGTGAAACAGAGAAAAGATGTAGACCCAAATGAAACGCTCGATACCTTAAAAAACTATTAAAAAGATTTTTCTTGCTAATTAATATGTAATTATGTATTAATTACTATGTAATAATGAGGTCTACGTCACAATACACTCAAAAACACTCAGAATGCATCTTAACAACCACATTAAACACGGTGACAACAACCTACCATGGTGGTGATTAGTTTTGCATGAGTAATTACAGCTCACATATTCAAGAATGTAAAAAAAATGTATTTGTTAATTATTCTTTTGATATTTAAGGTATTGTGTCATTCTTCAAGCTAATCTGTTGACCTCTCGCAGTGCAATCTGCCAACCACATGCAGCCATTGGCATTTTCTGCCTGCTTGAGCGGAGAGCATCTTGGCTATTTCACGCTCCAGCTCGACCATTGAGTTATAAGAAATAAACCTTTATCTGAATATGATAAAGTGCCGAATGCAGTGGGACATGAAGACAAGCATGAACGCTTCACTGTCACCCGTTTCCTGAATTGCACTGGCATCCTAAAATGTCAATAGCTGTCTACAGTATTGATCTGTCTGTATTAGTAATTAATGACTTGTTAAATGCAACATTAGTCTACAGGTCAGACTGATTAACCAGATCATCTGAATTAGCAGCGTTGATTGAGTCATTCCCAAATGATTTACCTAGGTCGTGAATACACGTGTCTGCAGGTTGTGTGATTATTGCAATAAAACATTAAGAGATTTTCAAGACTGGATCCTCATTGATTCCTGTGTGATTGTCCTCTATCAGAGTACAACATCTCAGCTGCAGCTATAGCCATCTTCAGTCTGGCCTTCATGACGCTGGGCAGTCTCTGTCTTCTGGGGGCTTTTGGGAAGAGCAGAGACTACCTGCTGAGACCAGCTGGCATGTTCTTTGCTTTTGCAGGTAAGCCCAATGTTTAAGCAAAGATTACCAACTGTTTGCTTTAAAGATGCCATAAACTGATGGCCGCTAGCCTTAACCATATATTAAATTAAAGCTAAATATAGTAAAAAAACATGGTATTACCACTGTAACTTTTCGTAAGAGTCACGTTTTTGTTGAACAGTAAACCAGCTGTTCAAGTGGTTTGTAGGTCAAAACCAGCTAGGAGCATTTATACGTGTTCAAGGACACACGTACAGTGGAATTAAATGCAGGTGAATCAATAGTCTGGAAAGCCCAGATGTCAACCTCAAAACCACCATCTCTGCTCTCCGTTTGACCTCTGTGACGTTCTTCCCCCTCACAGGCCTGTGCATCGTCATCTCCGTGGAGGTCATGAGGCAGTCGGTCAAGCGCATGATTGACAGCGATGAGACCATATGGATCGAGTACCACTACTCGTGGTCATTCGCCTGCGCCTGCGCAGCATTCACTCTCCTCTTTATCAGCGGTATTAGTCTGCTCATCATCTCCATGCCGCACATGCCCAGAAACCCCTGGGAGACCTGCATGGATGCCGAGCCGGAGCCCATAGACTAGTATAGGGTTAGTGATGATGATAGAGATGCATTGATACTTTTAATTCACTTAAGCATTGACAAGGACGTCTAATTACTTAAGTTATATATAAAGTATCTATAACGTCAGTATTTTACAGTATTCAGATATCTGAAAACATTTTATGTGCTTATGAAGAATAGATGACAGCTTAGAATGTGCATTTAGGGACTTTATAATATAAAATCTATTTATAGTGTAAAATTGCACAAATCCAGTTTTTTGAATAATGAATAAATAAATTTTACTATAAAGAAGATGCCTGGGCAATACATCACCCCAGATCTTTATCATTTATTTTAAAGGGGTCATATAACGGTTCTAAAAATAACATTATTTTGTTAATTTGGTTTAATGCAATGTGTTTACGTGGTTTTAGGGTTTAAAAAGTAATTATTTTACACATACCTGAGATTATTGTTGCTCCTCTCTGCCCCGCCTTTCTGAAACATGTCATTTTTACAAAGCTCATCGTTCTAAAAAGCGCGGTGTGCTCTGATTGGCCAGCAATCCAGTGCACTGTGATTGGCCCAAATACCACGATACAGTTGCAATTGTGTCATTGTAGTATTTTTGTCGCCATGGCACTTAACATGTTGTGTATTTTCTTCAAGCTAAGTTTCTAGATTTTGGGGTGACCCAGACATTTCTTCATGAGATATATATCCATTTTCTGTTTGACTATAAAATGAGGTAAAACTACACTAACACTGTTGTTAATATAAGTTCATACTCCTGTAATGCTTTCTATTTAATACTATTTAAGGTATTTTAAATTGTGCTGTATCCTTTTCTGCATGTCACATTTGGATTTAATGATTTGTTCTTACACTTTAAGCTTTATAAAAATATTGAAGGGTTCTTTCGTTTTTTTTTAATAGTCAATGCCCTTTAGTTTAATTACAGAGCCTGAGAAAACCATAACTGGTTTTACCAGATGTGGATTGTAGTGGACAAAACATTTGTATACATTCCTGTAAAAGGGCATCATTAATGTTTGGTGAAAGACTTTAACTGACATATCTGCTAATAGTTTATCTCGTAACTTAAGAGTACTCTTATATATCTAATTTGCTATTAATACATCTTTGTGGTTTGGCTCTGTACTTCTTACCTAATTTTTTGGGCTGTGAGAGAGGAAAACATGCTAATGCTTTTGTTATGTATTATTTTATATGCTATATTATATGCTTTTTGTCATGCTATTTGAATTATATACAGAAATCAAGACTTTAATGTTGAATTAATTGAATCTATTGCAGAACGTTTTGCAGAACAGGGCCAAACTAAGACCATGAGAAATAAGAGCACATTATTCAAACAATAGTAAACTTGAACATTTGGACTTCTAGATGTTGCAGTTGGACAATGTTGTTGTAAATAAATTGCAGTGTTACAACAGCAATATTTTAAAGCATGAGCAACTTCTCTTATCAGATAATCCGCGCCGGAGCTGGTGCTTGAACTCATTTATTAAGAAATGAAGCAATAGCATCTCACACTCACTATCTACATACACGTTCCTGGTCACATTGTGCTCTAATATGCAGCCTGTTATTTTAAAGAGGTTTGTCTTTCACCAGAATGTAATAATCTGCTCAGGCGCTAAAACTTCATTTGTATTCGCCTCTTATTTTTTAACAATAGCTCATGTTGAAAAGATTTTTCAAGATAAAATGATTTAGAAATAAAAAATTATTATTTTTGACTCATTGAACATTCACTCTGAAAGACCAGCACAAAGATGGTCTCAAACACATGGACTAAACCCCACTACATTTTAAATAGGATTTTATGGGGGGACTTTAATTTCAATATTCCCATTTAAAAACACTTAACCGTCTGCTGACCTTTAGTAATTAACAGACCTTTTAAGTGTTTTTTTAATGGATGGACCATTTTTCAACTACACATGAAAATGCAGTAGCAAAAGCAGATTTAAAGAGACCGTTTTCTAAAAAAAAAACCTAATAAAATTTTGCCAGTGTGATTTTCAAGGCAACATCAATTCACATCAATATGAAGCCAAACTGAGTACAAGTCAAATTCCTACATCTTTGGCATATTTGTTAAAGCCTCTAAAATATTCTTTTGGCTTATTTTCTCGAATAAATGGTTATAGGGTTTTGAGATTTGCTTCCGTTTAGTTAATTGTGTGGGTGTAAAGAATAAGGCCAACACTATTCATCTCATGTATTCATTTATTCATATGTACAGGTCTGAGAAAAGTCTGTCTACATCTATACAACTTTTTATAATATTTTTGATCAGAGTCGATTCACCACTCAGCTGCAAGCACGAGAAAACACACCAATAATGATCAAGAACTAAAACATCATAAAAAATGCCAGCTGGGTAAAATCACTTCAACAGGTTTTACTTCTGGGAGTGGATGCAAAGAGAGCAGACGAAATTACAGGAGAGACGGGCAGCTCAGTGGTCAACCAATTCATGGTGTTTTTAAAAATCTTTTATTCATAAATCTTTTTTTGTTACTGGTTTTTTTTTAAACGTTTTTCCCCAAATGTTTTGGTATTTCATGATATATATTTATATTTATATATATATAATATATGCTGATTCGGTTTGTAAAATCACAGATGCCAAACTGTAAAAGAACTAACTAGTACTAAAGCAAGTAAAAAATAATAAAACGCAAATTGTCTAACTATTCCACAAAATCAAAAGACATTTTTATCGTGTTTTTAGATTGTTATTCTATTTTTTTTTCAATAGTTTTCTTTTTAATGGGTGTATATAGTTCATGTATACTGACTTATTTAAAATACGTGTAATAGCCATTGCTACTGTTTGAACTGCCTATGCTAAGTTCCTGTAACAGAGAGATAGGGTCGCTGTTCTTCTTGACCTGCTCGGGAACTGGCCGGGGCTTTGGAGGGGCTCGGAGGGCGCTGGCGTAGGACATGGTCGGGGCCTTTGAGTTGCCTGGTCTCTGCGGACACCCTGGGCTGGTGTTTCCCCCTCCTGGATCCGGCGGGGTTTGTTTGCTGGGCATGAGGGGTGGGAACTGTCCGTGGTGCTGGAGGGCCGCGGCGCTGGCGGGATGAGGTGACTGCGGGAGACGCTCGGGCTTGACGTGTTCATCTGCGACGCTCATTGCCTTTGAAACTGAGGGACATTTAACACATGTCAACATTGAACACGGCCAGGATCTGTAATGTGTTTTTAATAAACAGTGTAATGATAAAATAAAGTGTTATGTAGCCTGTTTTTGGAGGAATTGTGCACTGTATACACTATTATAAAATATATGAATGCTATTTTAATGGGTGATTCTAGAAAACAAAAACAAATCAACTAATCTCAGTTAAAGTCAAGATCACCAAATCTATGCCATGATGTTATTGACATTTGAAAAAAGCCCAAACGAAACGCACCTAAAACGTCCCTGTGCGGGACGAGGTGACTCGCTCCGTTACATGGAATGTTGTGGAGAGGAGCGGAGCCCGGGCCAGGACCGCTGCTGCCTAGCCATAAGTCTGCTGCGGGGTATCTGTAGGAGGGTGTGGGGTGGTCCTGAGGATCCAAGTTATCCGGATACGGCTGGGGAGAGCTGGCCGAGATCCTCCTTTGGTACAGAGGCCGCCCGGGACCACGCGGTTCATACTGTGAGAAGGTAAGAGCGGTATGATTGCTGATTTAAATGATGGAAAATATTAAGTAACACAAACTTTCTAACGTTATGACAATGGTGTGCAACATTAGCAAGAGCTATGGTGAAGGTCATGTGACAAATATAACACATAGTGACACAATGCAGCATTAACCAATGAAACCAGTAGAAAGAAACAGCACGGAGATTAAAAGTAAAACCCGGGTCAATTTGAACCCTCACCTCTTCTACACTGTGCAGGCTGCTCTGCGGGGCCTGAAGCTGCTGTTTCTGCTGCTGGTGCTGGACCTGCGTGAGCGGCCCCTGCTCCTGTCTGTGAGCCATGGCCTGCAGGCCAAAGGGCAAACCGTGGCCCAGCACGTGGCTCTGGGGCAGACTGGGGTGGGGCCAGTGGGCCTCTTGGAGGAGGTACTTCACTGGAAGAGGTCCCGCTGTGTGTTCGGGTGGCAGGGAGAAGGATGCCTGGTTGAAGGCTTGGTGCTGCTGGAAGGGCTGGCCGCCCATGGGCAACTCTCGGCTGGTGTCGGGGTAGGAGGGCGGAGCTGAGAAGGGGCTGGGTCCGGAGGTGTGGTTCGGTGTGTTGGATGAGGAGGGTGAGGGCAGGTCCCCGGGGCTTCGGGGCTGGACTTGACGGTACTGAAGGAGACGTGACTGTGGAGGTGGCATGTCAGCCGGGTCGCGCTGCTCATACTGCTCTTGGGGGAGCATCTCACGCAACAGACCGGGGTATCTGGGGAGGGAAAGCGAGAGGTGAGAACTGATGCAAGATATACTTGTACGATATCAGTTATTTTTTAAATGTAGGATCTTGCCCAGAATAATTTATTAAGTTATAATGAGTTGAATGTCTCGTATATCCAGCATCCAAAAGGTCTTTTTCAATGAATGTCTTATTGTCCCAATGAAACTGTTCACTTTATTTTTATACCGCAGGTTATAATGATATATAATGATGCCTAAATATACTCAAAGCATGAGTGAAAAAGTATAGATTTACAATATCTACTATTATTTTTAGTTAGCATCCATAAAACTTTAATAACAGGATTTTTAATATTGATCCCTAAAAACACTGAAAAACTCACAGGTAGAGAGTCTTTCCTAACCTGGGCATGGCATGTCTTGGCTCTTCTTCTGCAGCGGGTCCCAGGCCCCAGCTGGCTCGAAGAAGCTGCTGGGGGAGACGCAGACCCGGCTGACCCAGATGAGCCAACTGCTGGGCCAGAGGGAAAGGAGTGACTCCAGCCTGCAGGAAGGGTGCGTGTTCACCCCACTGACCCACACGAGCATGCTGCTGCTGACCCAGAGCATCCAGCCCTGACGAAGCCTGACCATCTGTGACAACACAACAAACAACTGTGAGATGCTGAGAAAATACACCAGCCCTGTTCACCACAAACTAGCATGACTACTTCAATAGACACACATTTGCGGCCCTGTCTGTGAAAACCAGGCTAAAGTCTAAAAAGCTCATTTTGAGATAACCAGCATCAAAGATTGATTTCACCTACTAATTTCACTATGATTTCAATCTTTGACATAATCTTACTTAGTCAATATTAAAGATATCAAGGTTATATTTTTAAAGAATTTTCATAACATTATTTAAAATTATTTTATGTAGAAAACGATAAATCACAAAAAATTACTTTAGCTGGGTTTCACAGGCAGGGTCACATTTAAGTTTTCATATTAAGAAGGGGGTTATAGCATTAGCACTGGTAACACTGTATCGATATATTGATCATTTGAAGCGTTAAAGCCTGTTCATACCAAATCTTAAACACTTTAAAACAATTTGTATTAAAAAATACTAATATTTGCTTTATCCTTTAGATATATAAAAAGAGTAAACAAACAAAAACCATTCAAGCAAACTGAACAAAAAGCACAAAACATAACACAACAAAACACCACTGAAAACAGAACAAACAAAACACAACAACAGACAAAAGAAAAACAAAAATCAGAAAACATAACAGAAGACATGACAAACAAACAACAAGAGACACATAAACAAAAATTAAACAACAAAAAAAACAAACAAAACAAAACACATAACAAAACACGGAAAAACAAGGTAAAAACAAACAAAACAAAATACATAAAACAAAAAAGGTAAAACGAAACAAAAAAATAAGGTAAAACAAAACGAGGTAAAACAACACAAAACAAAGCGTTTTTTACTTTAAAGTATTTGTGCAAACACGTCAGATTTGTTGTGAACAGGCCTTTATATTTGTCTAATCTTTACAAATTCTCTGGCACAACACTGTGGGAATTCCCAAGTCTGGAACATGAACTAAACCTGACCGCCAATAATAAAACATGCCAGTTCAGTCTCTTACAACTGTTGGCAGAGAAAATGTAATACTATCGTACAGAAAGCAGCACACGTGCTTGTACCTACCCAGAGCATCACCCAGCAGAGAGTCCAAACTCTCCTCTCCAAAGCTGTTGAGACGCAGGGGCTGCTGGTGCGCCTGCGGGGGCAGACCTCTCACAACACCCTTCAGATCCTCAGCCACCCCGCCCGGAACGGTCCCCATCGAACCCTCGCCACCCTCCAATCCCTCCAGTACTGGAGACTGCAGTCCACGGTGTGCCACCGGAGGCCCGCTGAAGAACGAGGGGGGGAAAGAAGAGGGCTGGGGGTGGACGGGGGCCTGCATTCGGAGAGGAGGTCTGGAAAGGCCGTACTGCTGTGGAAACTGGCTGTTTCCGTGGTGAGGAGGGAATCCGGGATGCGGGGGACCCAGGTGGTAGTTGAGGGGCCTCTGGGCTTGCGGGTCTTTGCGCATGAGACGGCTGGCGGGGAAACCCATGCCGGACTGAGGCTCGGGACTCTTGTTCGGCACCGACTCGCATGTGTCTCCCTGTAGAACATAAAGGAGTCTGATCACTACAGACACACACAAAACTAATCAAAAGTGTAGGGAGTGAAATGTTTTGAGCATTCAAAGATGGATGGTCCATGTTAGAAGTGTTTTAGAGAGGTTGGGAGGTGCAGAATGGAGTACCCCTCTGATTTATTCTAGATTAAACAGGGAACAACACAAGATATAGAAAAATGGATGAGGGAACAGGCAGATAGATGGTACCTGTTTTTCTTTTAGCTCAGGGGCTTTCCTCTCAGGTGTTAGCAGTCTGCAATGCTCCGCTTTTCCATTAATGTCAATTTTCCCTAAAGAATGACAGCAAATCAGTACATCAGAGCCCAAAAAGTAAGCTGCACCAACAGCTGTATATGACAAGCCCAAAACACGTTCATCGGGTTCAAAAACTTTTAAAGCAAACTTTTAAGCATGAACAAGGGAATGCAAAAAACAAACAAACAAAATGACTGTATGTAACTGGTTGATTACCAGTTGATAACTGACCACAACATTTTGGCCAGATGAAAAGCTGTAATGTGTGAGAGCAACAAATATGTCAATCCAGAAAAATGAAATGTGTCATCTACCCAGACTAAGGTTGACCAAAGTAACAGTGTTATAAATTTACTTATTTAATAGGATCATAAAGTGCTGACATTGAAGCCATGATCTCTAAACTGGAGATTCAGTAAAAGTTATACCATTGCCACTGGGTTCCTGTAGTAGCTCTTTGTCATTGCCGGGTTGCTGGTTCAGGCCCAGAGGAGACGGGTGACTGAAACCATACAGCACAGGTGAGGTTCGACTGGCGGCTGGTCGCAGGTATGCCGCCATAGCAGCCTGATGACTCATGATGCGAGGATCCATAGCAAAGCGACTCTGATAGCCGGGCCACGGCAACTGGTAAAGAGAAGATGATGGTCATACAAGGCAACAATATGTGCAATTAAATACTTTTAGGAGAAATTGTAAAATATGTAGGTCTGGTATACTACGGATTGTCTAATACAATTTGCATTTAAATAAGCATTATTTATAAAACCTAGGGCTTGATCTTTCAATCTAGGCCTTGAAGTATGTGTGGACTTCATGGATCAAACAAACTGTTCTAAAATCATCAACTGTTTATAACCCAAGATAAAGAATAAGAGACGTGTGTCCAGATCTTACCGGAAGAGGCATGGGCATGACCATATTGCCCCCGTACACAGCAGGCACATATAGGATACTGGCTCCAGGGTCGATTCTCTGGACAGGGCTGGGAGATTTACCGGAGGTGGGAGCTCCTGCTCCTGGTGGGGTGAAGGCCTGAATGGGGTTCCCCATCAACACAGCTGCACTGGGCTGAACTGAAGACAAAGACAAACCAAAACTTAGATGATGGGAACAGATATTAGCCTTCAGAGCTAATACAATGGGAATTATCTGATGGCCACAACTTATTAATACTAAGTTAATAACTGTTATTTAGCAATAATAGAGCTTAAAGCCTTGACATTTATGTGTACCCACATCCAGATTCGACTGCTTAAAATGTTCAAATGAAGCTCATCACAGACCTTTTTTAAGCAAACACATTCAGGATGTGTTACACAATACCATTGTCATGTGGACACAGATCCTGTACATGAAGCTCAAGTGAGGAACTCTAAACTCTAAAACACCCCACAATCAGTACCAATTTCAGCATCATCCCTGCTTCAGATAAAACCACTGCCTAACTCCCGCTCAACCACTATGCTACAGCCACTTCTGAAACGTCCTCATGTGCACCAAACAGCACACACAGCTGGCTCAAGTCATTTGCCCGGACACACACAGCAATTTATGGGAGGAAATCAGACAGAATTGGCGCTGATGCCGAACATTATTGGCAAGAGCACATTTTGATTGGGCGAGAAGTGATGCTGGAAGGAAGCTAGATACACATCAGTGATCTCATCTCTCACCCCCTGTAGGTCTTCTCTTTCAGCGTTGACAACCACTCAAGCAGTGCTTTGCAAACTAATGACCTTGATTCTTTCTGACAGCCCCGTCAAATCACACCAATAATATCCCCAAAGTGTCCAATCACAGGTCAAAGGCAGCGAAAATATCTGCCACCAGTATTGCTATTTTTATCTTCAGTGAAATGAGATTTCAAAACTACAATGTATTGCGATCTATTACTCATTTGTTATTGGTCACTGCTGGTGAATTTCAAGAAAGCACATGCTTTTAAGCTGTTGCATATTATTTGATTTGCATTTCTCAAGATATTAGTATGTATATGCCTGCTTCAACTACCACTAAATGGTGAAATAATAAAAATATGTGATAATTAAATTAAATCCTCCACAGACCTCAGAAAAACAATGTCTAGGAGGGATTTAGAACGACATGTTAGAGTCTGGCCAATAAATACATGTGTGTTCTAGTAAAATTAATGCTTTTAATTAATGCTAGTACTCGCTAAAAAAATTTATATAAATTATCTGTGCCATATATTTATTGAAATTTTTGGTTGAAATCTCAATTCAGTCCCTAGTTTTATTTCCCATTGTTACTCATCTTTTGGTTTGTTTTTTTAATGATTGTATACGTAACCAAATTTACTGCATATACACACAATATGTGCTCACTTTTTTCAAATAGAAATGTCAACCTTACCATGAAAACAGTTTTTGAATTTCTTTTTATGTATTGCTGTTTTCAGAATTGTTACGGTCCATATTGATCATAAATATATTTATAAATAAATGTATATTTCAATACTGGAAATGGCCAACTGTTAAGTGATAAAACATTGACAGCTAATCAAAATCTATTCAAATTTATTCAAGCGTTTCAAATGTGAAACTGCAGCATGCGAGCTTGGTGAAACATAACATTATTGTCTGTTGATGAGGACACAAATGTAGTTATCTTTATAGTTAGCATCCTTGGTGTGAACAAGCCTTAAATCTTTTAAAATTTATTTAGACATTATTTGGCACAACAGCCTTAGCCTGAGGGAGTAGTGTACTTAATTTTATGGTGTTTATAGTCTCATGAATTAGTCGTATTTAAGATAAATAAACACATAACTGCTAAGACGTACATGACGGTGAGAAAACAATGACAAATTTTCCTTTTTTGGGTGAACTGTTCCTTTGAGTTACAGTGACAGGCCCTGTAGCACCTCGAAGCTACATTAGGAAATGCCCGACAAATGTGTGAAAAGGCCTTTAAGATAAAGAGGTCAAAGACAGAAACTTACCAAAGCCTTCAGGGGGAAATGGCTCTGTGTGATTGGCCAGCTGTCCTTTCGCCTGCAGAGAAGAAGAAGATGTGAGTAAATCAGAGCTGGAGGATGAAGGCATTTGTATGGGGGAAGGGGTCTTATCTAGTTTCCTATCTATAGCCAGGGGATTTAGGGGTCGTGCCTCCTCATTCCGTGCGGACCAATAGTATTGTCGTGAGGCGGCACAGATTTGTCAAAACGCTTACAGCGCTTTACTTCTGCATGGTCAGGCAGAACTCATCCGAGAGGTTCTTGATACGTGGGTGGAGGGGTGTCAGGTCCACGCGGGTGAAGCTTGAGACAAATGCGAGCAGAGAGGAGGCTTAAGGGGCCGATATTGAGTGGGCAAGAAAATCATAGCAATAACTAGAGAAATGCATCAAGTGGAAAACGCTCTCTCTCTCTCTGCCTGACTGCATCTTGCGACATACGCGTAAAAAAATCTCCCTCATATTTTTTCCGAATCAGAGTCCATTGATGTGGTCCTTTGGGAATTCGTGCCTTTTCAAAACGGATCAATATCGTTTAAGTGCTTTAGAGAACGGCACACAGACTGTATCAACGGGCGATTCAGCCGTTCTACAGAGAGTCCTGGTGTCTCCGCTGCTCTGAGGTCAGACCGTACGCCTGCAGAAACCGCAGATCGTGCATAATCACGCTTGACGTTACAATAGCACGTGATGAGCGCCGTTCTGTTTAATGCTTGTGAAATTACTGTGCAAAAACAGGGAAGCACCTGTCAAGAGACGGACGAAACTGATGCGTGTAATTATACTTCAGAGATGACTAGAACTTAATAATTATGGAGTAAAAACCGTTTGAGAGTTTCTCTTCGAAAAAGCTGGTTTAATACTGTAATTAACAACACTGATCTCCAGTATTCAACACTACTAACCCATTCATTTATGGTTTTTAGTCAGAAAATTTCTTTTAGCAGTCAAAGAAGGCCGTTACCATGGCAATGCCTGTGCTAATGCTCGCATCAAACACCTTACAAAGAAAGGTGGATTTTTGTCATGGTGTTTATAAGAACACATCAATACTCTATGATCTATGATGACCATGACATCGTTATAGTCTTCTGCACACCTACACTGTTTTTGTTCAATTTCTGCGATTATAACTGGTCTTCTAATTTGAAAAGTAAAACTATTATGTGTCCAATATTTCAGGTGAATTTCACAAAGCTTCGAAAACAGATCATATATTGGTCAAAAACCTTATGCACTATTCTTTGGAGCATTTTAGAACAACATACATTTTTTTTACAAATTTATTAGCTTTTTTACCTTCTTGGTTTTTTATGTCATGTGATCTTTATAGAATGTTATGTTATTATTTATTCCCTGTTGATACGTACGATGACTTAATAAGCGTTTTTCATTGGCTGATGAAGAGCCTGCATGCTTGAAACATTAATATGTTTGTGAGAGTTAGCAAATTACATAAAATTTCTGGAGCTTTGGTATGCTGACATTATACATTTTTTACCAATATTTTCTGCCATAATGTGTAATGATTGTATTTGATGGTACTTGATTAATTTTCAAAAATGATGTCAGGATAACAAATGGATAGTGACCTGAAAACAATCATAATTTTTGCAAAATAGTATTTTCCCCCTATGATTTCAGGGTGAAAGGCACACTAAGGTATTCCTATAGATCAGCTGGTAGAGCATTGTGCTCGCAAATAAAGGTCACGGGTTTGATTCTCAGTTGGAAAGTCCCTTTGAATAAAAGCGTCTACAAAAAAAGTCTAATGACCAGCTGATCAAATTGTATTACTAGAAATGACAAAAATTAGCGAATGAAACGGTGAAGATAAAATCAGATCAACATAAACTAAAGCAGAAAGAGTCTCCTCACTTATCTCTTCTGGCATGTTTACCTTCCTTCCTTCAGGACCGATGATTGATTGGCGTGCTATTCGTTTGAGGGTGCGAGACCTCGCTTGCGTTTAGACGGATGCTCTCCGCCGCTCTGAGAATCAAACCCTTTTATTAATGTCGGCGGGAGACCGTGAGCATGACTTCACGTCATAGCACGTCACGTCAAATCCTCGGCTGCGGAGGCCATTGACCGTATCTGACCGTCACGTCCTGGCGGAGGCTCGAGAGATGAACGGAGTGATAAAACTGGCCTGTCTGGAACGCCAAGAAAATCTTTCTATTGTGAGGAGGCCTAAAGGAGCTTTTAAAAGATCCACTGTGGCCTTTATTGTGTGGAATAGAAGAGGATCTCAAAATCAAAACAGCTTCTGTAATATAATGTTGGTATATTTCTCTTTTGTATTTACTGAAGGCTAACTGAGAAATGAAAAAAAAAAGAATTTATGAGAGCCTGTATCTAGTTTTTTACATTTTATACTTTTTTTAAATGCTGTTGCTGTGGCCACTGTTGTAAAATGCTTTATGTATTGACTAATTTTATACGAAAATAAAAAGAGTAAAATATAAAAGTGTTCATTTATTTTGGTGCTTTTAGTCACAACATTTGCCAGTTACAATTGTGTTATTTCACGGTACTGAGTATCGGTATCGGTATGTATGTACCGATACTGTACATACATAATGTTCATGTTGTATAGCGTTCTTTTTAAAAACAGAAGGTGCGAGTCTCTTACTTTGGGTGGGGAGTGCTGGTGCTTGCCGGGACCCTGTGGATGTTGAGTGCGCAGGGCGCGGGGGATAAACTCTGGTGCCAGTGGATTGAGCACATAGGTCTTCTTCAGCTCCAGGGCCTCCAGCTGGATCTTAATCTGTTCAAATGTGATGCCGTGTAGACTGTGATTCCCATGACATATGGAGATGAAGGTCTCCCAGAACTTTCTGTAAACAACCAAACAGATGCACAGATTTATATTGAGGTCAAAGTTCATTAAATCATAACTGCTGCTGTATGCATATTCACTATTTGAATCTAATTTGTGATTATTTATATACTAATGCACTTTCACTCCAAAGATTTTGAGTTTGCATGTTTATTACTATTTAAGACTATTACTATATAACACAGCAGAAACATTTCATTTACACATCACCAAAGTGAAAATCACTAAAAATATTAATTATTTTTTACCTGTCTTGCAAATGCAAATCTAATCCTGCAGCCCATTCAACTACAGACAAAAACATGCATGTGTTTGTTCAGCATCACAAAGACCATGTTTATAAAAATAAACAGCTTCATCACAACCTTTAACATTATTCGTGACTAATCATCAACACAGTCAAAATCTAAACTAAGCCACAGTTCATCTCAAAAATAACCATGCAAAAAATGTTGCACCCAAACCACGAAAACACTTTTCATAACCGTATAATACAAGTATTTTAACATGGGACAACCGGCCATAAGCAGATTTGTTACACCCAGTAGTGGTCATCTGAGGATGTGATGTGGGGTGTAGAAGGAGAGGGGAAGGATGGAGGAATCTGTGTGAGTCAACAATTTTGGATAAACCGATCGCAAACACAATGACACAAACACAGATTTCCCAAGGGAGAAAACCATTTATTATAAATCCAGCAAGTAAATCAAGGCAGACAGCTGGAACACTTGTACAACAAAATGAGATGTCACTTGTATTCAGACACTTGAGTTACTGACTTGGTTGAGGGTAAAAACAGTTTGTGCACCATTGCACATACACTTATCCAGTTACAAGTAATCCAAATATTACACTTCAAGCAAAGTAACACAGAAAATCTGATCACATGCATGACCGGTAAAGCCCCATCTGACACAAGGAATGCACAGACACATTATGGATTCTCTCTCTAACAGACGTATTTTATATTCCCTAAACTCTTAACAACAACTTGTGACATCAATCTCAGACCTCCACCGAGAGACAACGCTGGAGAAACTCAAAGTGTCATCATGTGATTCAGCAGCTGATCACTTCCGCTTCTGTAAAAAGGACCAGAGATGGGTGATGTCATTTTAAGGTCTACTCATGTCATGGTGCAGACGGCATTAGTTGTCGACCGATCATTCGCACAACTCGTGACAACTCTAAGGAGGACTAAATTAATATCAAGTCTGTAAGACTCTGAAAAGTGGATTCAAAACCATATACTTAATATTTTCTTTTTAAGTTTATGTATTACAAGTTGACACGCTTTGGTCGCCTTTGGGAAATTTCATTAAAATGCCAACCCTACCAGGAAGTTATTTATTAAAGGTTTTCATCATAGCTGATAGCTCAGATGTCAATATTTGGTGGTTTCAATACTCATGTGAGGTCTATGTTTATGTTTAAATCATGATTTTTCATAGCCAGGTAAAGTGCTGTTTTCAGAATTGTCGCATCCATAACGGTCATAAATAAGCACATCAAAATAAATTATTATTTTATGTTCTTTGAAGAGTCATTTTTTCTTCATTTGTTGGGTATTACTGCTTCTGGTTTGTGTATTTTAATTCACAGAAATCCTACAAAGTATATTGCCTCTCAAAAACGTGTGTTCTTTTGTCACATCCATAATGCGTATTTTTTTAAATATATTACTGATATATTTCAGATGTCTGGACTTTACTGTATAAAGACAGGTAGAATCAAGGCAGAATCAAGGGCCTGGAAACATCTAAATAAAGCTATTCAGTGTCACTTCTAAACGTATCTACTGGGCAAACTGTGAGGAAAGACAGCGGCTCTGTCCTATCCAGTTTGGTATCCAATCATCTTTCACAAACCAATTTAGTTGATCTAAATCCACATTCATGTTATTGGCTCTGAATTCTCTTAAAAACTGAAAAGATTACTATCTGTTCACAATGGCTGTTGGGACTGACACCGAGACAAACAACAAAGTTTATCGGTAAAGCAAACACAGTTAGTAGCCAATAGTCTCAAACAGCCGTATATTGGCATATAAATCAGCCTGGTTGATGTATCAGTCTATTAGAAGACAACATCTGGCACATCTGCTGAACTCATTACAGCTGCTGTTGTGGAGATAATGAAACTGGAAAACTGATCTAAGATCAGTTTAAAAAATATTTTAGAGCTACACCAGCAGGACAATAACTGATATTAATCTGAAAACCCTTTTTTGGCTGTCGCTGTGCACATCTCTATAGCAACAACCCGAGCTGTGACAAACAGACAGAATATACTTCAACAACCCTGTCGGGAAATTTGTCCTGATCCCAGCAGTGTTAAAAACATTCACACGCTCACAGTATCACAAGTAACAACAGACAGCAGAGACATCAAGTTGAGTTAGTGTTTGCAATAGCGTTAGTTTCCGATCTCCCACCGTCTTCTATTAGACAGCAGAACTCATTTCAGATAATGTGACGAGACCTTGAGGAAGCAGAACTGATTGAACTAATCAGACACTTGATCAAGAGTTGACAAGCTGAAGATACAGTGACAGACCAAATTAGATGCAAAACAGCTTGTAGACAACAGCCAACTGTAACTGCAGCAATGAAAAGATGTCATAGGTGCATTGGTGAATCCACAGAAAATAAATGAGTTTAAATAAAATGATGTATCGTTTCGATTATTTATACATCAAAACGGTTTTTTCTTGAAGTAAGCCTGGCTACTTTCGGAGATACGAGCGACGGTGACCATTGGCGACAGGATGTGGGCGTCTCCAGTGACACAAAGTTGAGAAATGTAACTTTATACAAATGAGGAGCGATGGTCAGGAGTGGCTACCAATGGGAGAAAAATGGGAATAAAAACTTGAACATAAAACTCAGATCTTTCTATGAAGTCACAGTACGCAGAAAGAAAAAAAGTTTTGACAGCGCTACAATTAAGGCCGATAACAAAAACGATAACTATATTAGCGTCCTCACAAACAGATGATAATGTTGTTTATTCCAAGATCACATGCCACTGACTCGTTCAATTCATAAGGATTTTGATTGGCTGTCAATATTTTATTGTTTATCAGCTGGACCTAAAGCGCTTTGAAAGTGATTAACTATATCACTCCTCTGTATGGTTATAATTTTGATGTGGACTATTATTTTCTTAAATTGAGAATGATTTTTATAACTTGGTGAATGGGCCTTTACAATTTTCTTGAAAACCATTTTACCATATCTGATGTTTACCATGTTTTTCTGAGGTTCACCTGTAAACCTGTCACATCTCAGAAAATAAATATTTGGAATGGATGAATCGATAAAGATATCACAGCACCTGGTGTGGATTGATCATCAGGCATGTCATAAGAGTAATGTTTAGATTACTGAGATCTGTTAAACACACAGAGCATAGCGTCTTTACAACACACACACACAGATTTAATTGCCAGGCCCTTCGGCTTGACATTTCCTGTGGCCAGGCTCTACCGATTGGTTGATGCGAGTCTGTCTCCATAGCGACAGGGGAGCTGCAGCTAGGGAGGATTGAGCTGGTGGAGCAGCGGGCTGCTAGTGAGGTGACAGACAGCTCTCGGAGGGAGTGTCAACACATACAAACAAACAAACAAACAGACAGAAGTCCAACCCTGCCCAACAGCAACACACACTGCCATAATCTGATCAAAGACCTGACACAAGATCCCAAACAGAGGAGGTCAAAGGTCACCAGTAAACACACATAGCCACTAGACAGGTAAGTGGAACACCAGAGATGGATTTTATAGTTATACAAAAATCATTTTTGTTCAGAATCATATAAGCTATCCTTTGACATTTTTTAAATGTAGGCATTTCAACATACAATAATATACGTTACTTGCAAATAAGAGGAAGTCACATTATATTCATAGAGCCACAATTGAAACCAAGGCAATATAGATAAAATGTTACTCTCAATATTATTTTTATTGTTACATGATCTCACTTTTAATGCTTAATTTATTCACTTTTTCATCTAAAATATATATTTTTTTGCATTTTTACTGTGTAATTGTGTACAAATAGCATGACATTTACTGGTCCAATTAAATAATGAGATGTTAAAATCAGAAAACATTTTTATCTGTTTTATTTGTTGTACTGGGGAGGTTGTCACACTGCATTGTGGGATACTGCATTACTCTACATTACTGCAAAATGACATTGCTTCCTGTCATTTCACTTCAAACCAGAAGTATGCAAGTCAAATAAAACTGAATCTGCATCAGAATCAACTGAAATTAATCTTACAAATCAGAATCAAACTGGAAAATTAGCACTGATACCAAACCGTACTCATAATGCAGTCTCCACTTAACACACAACTGTGTGCTGTGGTTGCGAGGACATTCACTTCATACCGTCTGTCAAGACACAAACCCTGAAGAGAGCTGCCGGATGATTTGACGTCTCTACTGCAGTCGTGGTGTCTGAAGCATTACTCAAGCGTTAGGAGTGTGTTAGTCTGACAGTGAGGCATCATGGGAACTCTGACTACACAGGAACTCACCAGACAGCGGTGAACCAGCACCTGTCCTGCGCATACACGTTCAGACAGGCGGAACAAACCATAAACCAAACGCTAACTCGGCATGAGTCTGAACTTTCGCTACACAAAACTATGTACCTGGTTAATGAAATAATTTGCCCTATAATACACAGACAAGTGAGTATCTAACCACACCATTTTAATTCAAATCTTCCGTTTACCTGCAGCGTCCCACTGAGCAGAGCGCTATGGGGTCTCCCACCACGGCCACCAGCGACTGTGCTCGAGTGATGGCGGTGTTAAGCAGCTTGTAGTTGGACAGGAAGCCGTAGTCCAGATCTTCTGTAGAGTCCTCCACCAGCTGCTCTTTCCTCTTGATGGCCGTCTGCTTGTGTTTGCAGGTGTGACGGGTGCGAACGGTGCTCAGGAACAGCACACGGAACTGCTTACCTACAGACGGCAAGACGTAAAAAACGTAAGCACCCAGTAGCTTTAAAGGGATAGTTCACCCAAAGCAAATAAAATTCTGTCATCACTTATTCCCCCTTGTGTCTTTTAAACCCTGTATTTGACTCGTTCTTCTGTGTAACACAAAGTAAGATATTTGGAGATTTTTTGTCCATACAATGCAAGTCAATGGGTGCCAGTTTTGTCTGGTTACCAACGTTTGTTCTTTTGTCTTTTGCTGAAACAAGAAAGTCATACAGGTTTGGAATGACATGAGGGTGAGAAAATGATGAAAGGATTTTCATTTTTGGATGAACTATCACTTTAAATAATCAAGACTATGCAGCTACATTGTTGGTTAACATAAAGCACCAGTCAACATGGACTAGGTGACATCATCCGAAAAAATAGATGGAAAAGCAAGATGACAAGTTATTACATTTGTTTGGAAAACTTTGCACCGATGCGGCACATTTACTCGTGGTTTAGAAAAATAATCAGGAGTCATGTCGACTTTAAAAGCAACATCTCTAGAGCCATAAATAAGAAATGAATGTAATCGGTGAGAAAATGACATGTTTATAAAATATAAAGCAACAATATGGAACTGACCATCTCAGCTGATAATTGTAAGTCTTAAAAGAGATTTTTTTGGCGATTACTACATCAGACTGCCATAGATGGGTTAAATGAATCTCTCTGTCCCAGCCGTTTTCAATGCAATGGGTCAAGCAGTCAAACATCATCAATTATGCACAGAGCAATCTGGTTTTTCAAATGAAACCTGCAGGACACCTACAGCTCTTCTCTGCACACGACAGGCATAATCACTGTCAGCTAAACTCTCTCTCTCTCTCTCTCTCTCTCTCTCTCTCTCTCTCTCTCTGCGGTTTTAAACCAACAGATCATCAGCCTCCTCTACCCAAATCCTTGGTGCTCTTCCCAAACGGGATTCACTCATCTGTTGCTCACCCTGGACGTTGAGTACTCTCTCCACGCTGACCTCCGGCATCCTTTTTTGCGCAGTTCAGCACGGATGCGGAAGACCTGATCGGCGTAGGGCGAGACCACCCCGATGCTCCCCTCGTCCAGCTTCCCCCACGCCACCGGCCACTTTTTCCTCATCTCCTCCACACGTTCAACTATCTCAAACACCTGCACGGGGACGAATGAACAAAAGATTTTCAATAATCTGCGCAAAGGTCTAATATAGAGAAGAGTAAAACAGTGTCCGTCGTAAATAATGCATGCCCACACCAATCTGATTTAGCGACACGATTCATGCCATGTTCCAGGTCAAATTACAGCCGTTCTCAGAGTAAAATGTAACGGTTGTTCCTTTCCAGAAATGTAACTGCAGTAACTTTAGGTAAATGTTAACATCAAACCTCAGCGTTGTTGTAGTAAGCCGTGCTGTTCTTCTCTTGCACATCCTCTCCACGCGCAGTGAAAAAGGTGAGAGGGTAGAAGTCTTTATGGGGCGGCTGTTTCCCGCTGGCCATCAGTTTGCCCTCGTAGAAGAGCTCGGACGTATAACTGCAATAAGACAAATATAAGCTCATTTTAAAACAAATAAACACCTGCAACTTCATATGTACGAAATGCGTTCTGCTGCTAAATGGAACCACAAGGAAGGTTCTGGCTGAAATCAAGCTAAACCATACCGCAAATGTGGCATTATATCACAGAAAATACAAAAAACGACGAAATAATTTAGTTGGGTAATTGCCACAAACATTGCCCATCTTAACTGGTGCACATCCTGCATCCGTTTCTGCATTGTTTCAATGGCACTCAATCATTAAAACATTCTGCATCACAATCTATATGCAAAACGATACAATTATAACAGATGCTATGGTGCTGAAGACGTTTGACACCCAAACTATCCAATCAAAGGCAGTTTGTCTAACTTGTGAAGTGTTGAAGCACCAGGAGGCATGAGGAACAGGAAGGGGGTTTCAAATAATGCCCGGATCCATGCGAATCAGACCGGCTCTCAATTTACAAAACTCAATGTCAACATGCCCCCTGCGGCTCCGAGATGCTTTCCATCTCTTCTGTCAGATCTCAATCCCACAACACCCCACTGCTGGCGCTTCACACTGGGGAGTTACAGCAAATATCTTACAGCTGTCATCCAATGTGCTACGCGTGACTGTAGGTGTCAACTTCTGTTTAACACAATAAATACGTTTTTATCAGAGAACATAGTTTATGTTCTTTGTCATAAATGCAGCTCGTCTTTGATAATGTATTAAAAGGAAATTAACTTCTAAATGATAAATCACAGTTAATAATATTAACATATACATGTTAATAATTTGATTAATAAGAAAAGTCACACAGTAAAACTCATATCCCACATCTTCAAGTAATGTTTTTCACCCTGTTAATATGTACCAATGGCACTTTTATCATGACATCATGCTTTAAGCAAAGTTAGACTAGGAAACCTCAACACAGCTTTTGATTTTCATGTGAACATTATTGAAATCAATAATTTCTCGTAAAATGTTTATGACAATAGCCCAACACAGTGTTACATCAAAGATCTACAGACCATTTTAACTTCCGGCCTCTTACACAAAAGGGTGAAATAAACTTAACAAACCAAAAAAAAATCTGTTCGGATGCTCAGCTTTTGACATCACAACATTTAACAGTAGAAGATGGAGAGAGTTTTAAAGCCGTTGACACCAAACACCAAAATTATTTTATAACTTACTCACTCGTGTGTCATGACATCACATGCAGGTGGCAACTATTCTTGAGATATTCAAAAACCATCAATTCAACAACAATCATTTTACTCATTACCGTGACGTGCAGACCTACTAAATGAGCTAAAAAAAGTGTGTTTTCTCTCATAAACATATTGTTTCACTTTAGAAGACATTCATTACCCCAGGAGTGATTTAGATGACTTTAATGATGATGTATGTGCTTTATGAAGCTTTAACTCTGTGCTTTTTGAGTCCCATAATAACATGTAAAATGATGTGTTCTTGCTGATCAAAACTAAGGAAGTCACATTCAGGTACAATGACACAAAGGCAAGTAAAGTATGAATTTGTTATTTTCATATGCGGGTGAACTATCCCTTTAATGTTTACTGTATTAAAACGTGTGCCTTTCCACAGGATGAGTGCTGTGAAAATGTTCACACCTACTTGATGATTGCCTCATGAGAGCGGTAGTTTTCACACAGCAGGATCCTGCAGGGATACTCGGAGGGGTAATGCTCGTACAGACGGTCCAGCAGAGACACGTGCAGGTTCCTCTCCCGCGCAAACTCACTGTACACAAATGGACTGAGCTGCGGGACACAGGATTAACATTAGTATAGGATAAGCTTGAAAATCGGTTCACATTTTCTGAAGTTCTGAAAGTCTGAAGTTCACATTTTCTTTTTCAACTATTTCTTTTGAATTACTTTTTCAGTGTGTAAAATCTCATTTGAGTGATTTTGCATCAGCCACCTGCTACCCCACTCTCTAGACACCATCATCGGCCATAGAAAAGCCCATGTCTGTGGACCACCACTTAGAAATTACTCCATTCCTTACTTAATACATTTGATTTCTTTCCACACATAAGAGCAGACACAGGTGGGATGCGAGATGAATTATTAATGCAGCAGGAAGTGAGGGGGGGTGATGAGGTTTCTATCTAAAGGGCATTTAATTAAAAGCCCATTGGTTCCAGTCGGCCCGTGCCGCAGTCAGACACTGCTGTAAAAACTCGTCTGGAGAGCGAGGGCAGCGTGGAGAGACGGGATGTGACAGCGTGAAGAGTCTGTTGCTCTGATCATGGGCTGAGATCAGCAGTGTCAGATCCACTTCTGATCCAGCGGTAATTAGCAGATATATAGTTTACACTCTCTCTCCTCTTTAAGTGTTTCACTAATGTGATGTGATGTTTCAAAAGGCTGTAAAGAGCCGTTTGCAACAAGGACAACACATACAAAGTTTTACAAATCGTTGTACATTTAAAAGAACAGCCAAGAGTTCACATCACAACTATAACAATAACTATACAGACAGAGAATTATATGGTTGGGATTATCATCAGAGCAACTTTTCCAGATGGTGAATGATAAAAGATTAAGAGCCAATCAAAATCCATGTGAATAAAAAAAGTTGTAAAACTGCAGCATTTTCGTTGCCAATATAGCCATTGTTATAGTTATATATCTATAAAGTTATCATTCTTGCTGTAAACGGGCCTGAACTGGGTGGATCTTTCAAAAGCACAGGCCCCCCCCCAAAAAAGTTATACAATTTAAAAGGAAATCATCTCCTGTGACATTTTAATGTCAAATAAGTATTTTTCCTCTGTAATTTCCCATTATTTTTAAGCATTTAGTCACTTTATTATAATTTAATTGTCATTACTGTGAGATAATACCATGATGTATAAATGCATTACCATTTATTTAAGAAGGTCGTTTTTTGCAATAATGGTCTCAAAAACGGGCTTAATTTCCCTAAAACAAAATATAACTTCACATTTTATTATTCTCTTGACAAACTTTTGAGAATAACTCAATTAATGAATTAAACTAAAAGAATTTCATTTGAAGCTAATTAAATACATCAATGAATCAAATCTTTTATCAAATCTATTAAAAAAACAGCATCAGAGATATTATTTTCTGTATTTGACTAGCCCATAAAAAAGTAACCTACAATATTATTTTCCCCATCCCACACAGCCCTTTATTACATCAACAGAACAGGAAAGCAATTTTCAAGACGCAAATTATAAAATTTTGATCCAAGACTTTTAAAACAAACTTTCTGTTTCTTTGGAATAACATGCTTCAGTGAAAGGAGCCCAAGCATTTAAAATACTTTTCCGTGATCCCATCCCCATGTGGCCACAGCTGATATCATGACTGAGGTACCTGCATGTGATCTCCCGCCAGCACCACGCGAGTGCTCTTATTGGCCAGCGCCAGCGGCATGATGGTCTCACACTCCATGGCTTGAGCTGCCTCGTCCAACAGGATGTGTGTGAAGATCCCTTTGGAAACACACATGCGGGAATGAAATATTCATTACGTGAAGCTTCACAGAGGCTACTATTAATAATAGATAACACACAGCATCCATTAACACAAAAGGGCTGCCATTAGATGCTGAAGGAAAGGTCCTGGTCACAGTATACGAGAGGAGACGTGTGATTGACGGATGACTCGCTGATAAATACACATAAACATACAAACATCAGGGCGATATATTAAATATTGATGATATTTTCAATATTATTTTGCTGGTGTTATAAAGTTTTAATGTGTTTTTTATTTAGCCAAGTTTCCTAAAGAGGTTTTCCCGACAGAGAAACTGAATGTTTCACATCTTATTTACTGCATTTATTACACATGGCTATATCTGCCATCACGCACCCGGCTTTCTAGATATCATCACAGGCATCAGCCAACAAACCAAAATAAAAAGCTAAAAAACACAAAATCCTTTTCACATGATCAAAAACATGTGAACACGCTCGCATGCTTAACGTCTCTGGGACTGCAGATAAACAAACACGAAAGATATGCGTTTCCTTAAACTTCCATCCCCAAAAACACACCAGGCCAGAAATCAGCAGTAATGACTTTAAATGAACAGATAATAAAGGAGGGAGCCGAAATAAAAGGCAGCACTGGGTGTTAATGATGTTGAGCGTGTTTGACAGGCGAGCCGGGTCTCTTAGCAACAGATGATCCCGTGTGCAGACACACAGGAGCAGGAAATTAGCCTTTCCTAATAAACTGTTGCACGGCTCCTGCAGGAGGGGTTTATCGCACCCGCGTCCAGCTGCGCTGCCGTTCTCTCAAGTCTTTTTGTTTGATATGAAAACCAGTTTTGTCTTTAGCATGATGAGAACAGGAAGAATAAAAACGGTTCTGCATGGTGTGGGTGCTCACCAGGCTCCAGGTCAAGCTGGCAGAGGTACTGGGACGTGCTGAGCGTGACCACGACCGCGCGGTGGCGCTCTACGTCCTGTCGAGTGGGCATCTGGAAGGTGAAGGACGTGCTGGAGATCAAGCAGTACTGCTGCACCAGCGGGTGTACCGTCTTTACCCAGCGGTTCCTGAAGTAAACCCTGTATGAACGGAGACAGTGTGCCATTTCTGAGCTGTTTGGGTTTGAAAATTGCATTGCACAATATTTACAGACCCAAGCTATCACGGAGACTATGAAACCACTTATTTTTAAAAGAAAAATGTGCATTTAAAGGACCTTTGACTTTGCAAAGATTTGGGTTTTCCAGAGAACAAACAATGTACTTTAGGTTGCTTGTATAAACGTGTCTGCCAAATGCATAAACATAAATGCATTTATCAGGAAGATTTCATGTTTTCACAAAATACACATGTATATATCAAAACAATAACCAATATCAAATATTTTTTCCACCTAATTTTTAAACCTTTAAAGAAAAGCGTATGTACAGAAAGTTATCATGTCACACCTGAGAGGTCGTGCGTGTGGATTGCCAGCTTCCACGTATGGATGAAGATAATCTTTGATGTAAAGATCTGCTGCGCTGTTTGAATGGGTACAGATCAAAACTCTGAAACAAAGAGAACAAACTATCAAACAACAAAAACATCAACACAGAGTTACTTAAATAGCAAAACGTCTTGACTGATGATGACTGTTTGTAAGACGCTTTCTCCAGTGTTTACACAGTGTTTTCGGAGGCTAAACAAACCAACAAAACCAATCTGTTCTGCTTTAAAGCGCACACTGCTTCTCACCGTGTCTCGGGCTGTTTGAGGATGTGTTTGACAGCCTGGGCCAGCGTGAAGGTCTTGCCCGTGCCGTAGGGTCCGATGATGAGCACCGGCGGGAGGTTGATGGAGAGGGGGGTGGTGATGGCCAGAATAGCCTCCTTCTGTTTGGCGTTCAGACGAGGATCCAGCTGCTCGTCCCACTGCCTGAAGAAGCACAAAAGATGAGAACTTACACATTGTCTGCAAACACAAGAACGTGTCCTGACGACACAGCTGAGTGAACCAACAATGCTGGACGAGTGAATAATAATTCAGAAGTCTCATGACTTTTTAGTGAATTTAGGGACAGAAAACGTTGTTATAATGCTATGGGAGACTTCAGGGTGAGTGTTCGTACCTGTTGGGACTCCAGGGAATGGTGGGATTTAGGCCGATATCTGGAAACAGGATGCCGTTATCTCTAATGCGATCCAGAGCGTAGTGCATCTCACACAGAGGAAGTCTGTTCAACTGAAACTGAAGCTCAACCTTTATCCAAAAACACAAACACAACTGCTGTTTAAATACACTTTGAGGAGAAATTCTCTATTTACACACCAGAGTTTCACAAACACAAACGCTAAACTAATGACTCAAATTAACTTTTAAAGAAACAGTACATCTCTATGTGTCATTATTTTATTTATTGTCATTCCAAACCTGTATCGTTTTCTTTCTTGCGGGGAACACAAACATTTAATATACAAGTAAACCATATCAACTAAATCAAAGCTGCAATTGATAACTTTGCCTCTCTATCGCCATCTTTGTTAGAAACATAAAATTGCAGGTTACTTTACATACTTCATGTGGCTTGAAATCAAATGACATCAAACTGATATTTCCCGTAAAATCCTACCCAAAAGCTTAAATTGTAAGTCGCTAAAAATCATTTAAACAGTTTACAACACCAATTGTTTGTGTACCTGCTCAATACCTGATTATGTTCATTTAAACAAACACATTTAAACAAACAAAAAAAAAACTGAACATAATGGATAATTATTCACACTAATTAATGAAACCACATTTACACATTTATGCACACAAACTTGTTGTATAAATACATGTTGCACATCTAAGACCATTGGTTTTGACTTTACTTGTAACCAAAACATGACAAGTGTTTAATATGCAGAAGAAAGAATGACTCGAGATGTGACAGCTACAGCGAAGAGGGAGAATAATAACATGAATTTCTGTGTGCGCAGAAGAAATCTTTTTGGAGATTGTCAGCGCCAGTCTCTTTAAAATCTCTTTCCATAAAAGAACAATAAACACATTTGAAACAACATAGAGTAAATAAAAAATTACCCCTTTAACAACGAACAAGGTGACTTATTTTGCTCCTATGAGACAGCTCTGGGAATGAATCCATTATTATTAAACCACCGGCTTATTTCAAAATCCTTGTAATGTTCTGGGACGACATGACAGTCATCTTAGGAGCCATTTGAATTTATCGCTGGCAGGGAAGAAAACCCCAGCCCACACAGAGAATCCACCAGACAAAAGGATTCAACACTATTTAAACACAATGATGTGTGTGTGTGTGTGTTATGCTGGAGGGCAGAATGATAAATAGGATCTGTAAGGTTGGGTAAAAAGGGTAATTTAGGCCATATCCCACTCTTTGTAGGGCAGTGACAGTGTAGTGACAGCGTCTCACCCATGACAAAAAGACCCTGGGGTCTCCGCCATTTCAATTCAATTTACAAAAGGTACATGGTGCAAGCTGCTTAATCTAATTCCTTTACATATCTCTGACATGGCTCTACATTATGAGATAACAGAGCTGTACTCCACCAATGTAAAACAGTCTCACGTACCTCATTGTTGACATTTCAAATGACATTAAGCATTGACTTTTTGCCAATGAGTCATCAGCATGAGGGCTGTTTATTTAAAAGGGTTAACTCTCAGAAAAAAATTGTTTACTAACCCATGTCATTCCAAACGGACAGTTTTTTCCCTTTCAAAGACAACAGAGGGAATTTAGCATCATGTTCACATTGGGCTTGTCATATAATGAAGGTGAATAGGGACTGGGGAAAAAAGCACCACTGAAAAGCTTTATTCCAATTATTTTAAAGTTATTGCTGTCAAATCACATTGGTTTCTGAATATTCAATCCAACGTTTTGTGTTCAGCCCTAAGATTTAACCTGGAAATAAGCATCTTGATGCTTAATTTTTGAAACATTTTGACAGCTCCAGTCCCCATTCACTTTTAATACAACGCAATCAGTCAGCACTTTATTTTATTTTCCAGAAAAATAAAGTCATTCTAGTTTGGATTGACATTAAAGTAAGTAAACAAGGACAGATTTTTTTGGTGCGCTGTTTCTTTAAATTAAGCCATAACATACCTGCAGCTCCTGATCCGGCACGAGCCCCAGCTCGTCACAGCATTCCTTACAGATCCGCAGGAAGATGTAGTCTTTTGTCTTCTCCTCAATCACGGCCTCATACACACGTTCCTTGGCTCCTGACGGCTGGTTCTGACCCAGCCGCTCTTTAAAAAAAGGCAGGAGCAGGACGGAGTTGACCTTTGTCATGACGAGCCGGCCGGCCAGCGTGTCTTCAGACAACGTCTCTGTCAGCTTGAAGCGTGCGAACAGCTGTCCGTTCTGAGCGTACTTTGCGCCGCCAGAAATGCCAGTCAACATAAAGCTGTTCACCAGCTGCAGGTTAACCTTGATGTTGAACCTGTGATGACAAGAAGAGGTTTTAGGAAACAGACCTATGTACATGTCTTGGATGGTCTCTTGCACCCCATTGTTCAATTATAGGACACAGAGAGCTTTCCAAATATAATATGACAAGTTTTATACCAAGATCACCAATGACCTCTAGTGGTAAAAAATAGTAATGAATAGTAAACATCAGAACTTTGTTTTAATATAAACAGTTTTGATACACTATACAACATAGGTTTAGTTTGTTGATCAGATTCAGACGGTCATTTAATGTCAACTTAGTGTCTGAATTGAGGTGTACTGTGCACCAGACTTAATGCCAAACGTCAAACTTACTTGCTGACTTCTTTATACTGAGCGATCTCCTCGATGTAAAGCAGGTCGTGAAGACGGGCCTGATAGTTGTCTCTGGTGAGGCTTTTGTCCAGGACGGACTGGGTAAAAAGCTGATCGGCAGACAGCGGGATCTGATATCGGGTCAGTAGACTGCGTTCCAGCTCCATGTTCTCATTGGGTACAAACTCCTTGATGGTTTTACACGACGAGTCCCAGCGCTTAGCCGTCATCAGAAGCTGCTGCCGCGCTTGCATCAGATGCTCCAGATCTGTGGTATAAGTAAGAGTATTGAAACTCAAAAAATCGAACAATGTTAAATAAATGACACAATTTTTTAATTTTTATAAAGCAAGCAAAAGTTTTTTTCTTATGCTGTCCTACCTTCAATAGAGGCAGCGTCCACCATGACCCGCTGCATGAGCACGGGCTCAGAGCCGAAATCAAACACTACGGTTTGCCGAAATGTTCCAAAGATCTCTGTGCTAAAGGAGACCACAACAGTGTAAACGCAGTGATCCATGCCGTTCTGCACCAGACCAGCAGTGCTCCACTCCTGACAGGCCCCCTCAGACACCTCCTGGGGCACCTGGGTAGACACGTCCCCGGCCGAGACCGCCGTGATGGAGAAGTGTGGTCGATTGGCATCATAAAGCAAAGCGATGCGGTGTAGCGTACGGACCGGCTGTTTGAAACGAAACAAACTTTTGTTTGCAAGTTGTTTTAAGATAATTAACACTATTTATTGTGGTTTGAATAAAGCAATTCCACAAGAAAACATTGTGAACATTGTGACCTACTAAAAATATATTACATTGCTGTATCCTACTTCTGGATTACTTTATTTTATTACTCTAAAGTGAAAAAATTCATATTCCTTCAACTAACACCTTATTTAAATAGTCAAGACCAATATAGTTTTAAGGGGAGATGTTTTTATATTTACCTTGACAAATAATTAACCATCTACATAACTTTTTAGAGCATGTATTTATTTAACATATAACACCCACACTTCAGGTATACATTTGGACATGTTTTTGTATTTCTATTTATTAAACGTGTAGAATACTTTAAAATGGAGCGAACACGGAGCAGTTTTTTCGTGCGCGGGAATGGAAAACCCGGAGTGGATCCAGACCGGAGTGATTACAGAATGTTTAGAGTGGAGAAAGGAACGTGCTTTCGCTCCACTCCAGGCTTTGATCGCTGAATACACCTCATCTTTCCTTAATTTAAGACCTATTTATTACACCAGTGTTTCCCAACCCAGTCCTACACGGCCCCTCTCCCAGGATGATGTAGATCTCTCCTTATATAAAACACCTGAATCAGCTCCTCAGCTTTCTCCCAGAATGTAGTAGATGTCTCCCTTATTAACACACTAGCAAGCTGATGAGCTGAATCAAGTGTTTTATATAAGAATACTATACTATCTAAAACATCCTGGGAGGGGGGCGGTGTAGGACTGGATTGGGAAACACTATTACACTATTTAAGAAATGTAAGCCTATTTACGGCCTTAAAATTATGAAAAGTGAATTTAAGATATTAAGGACAGGTGGGAACCCTGCAATGACGGAAATCAATTGTAGACTCACTGCAGTAGCCTAAATGGTTATATGGTTTCATATATGAATACAATCAAAGTCATTTCCTCATAAAATTTTGATTGGCAAAAGAAAGAACATCACAGTCTGTCGCTTGTAAAGAGATCGTCGGGTTGCTCAAACCTTGCAGAAGAGGGTGAATGTCCAGGAGTGAGATGATTTCTTGCTGTTGACTGTAATTGAAAGGTCTGAGCTGTGCTCCACAGTAACTCCATCCACACAGTCATTCATCTGCAAGACACCACACACCATCTCAATCAATACAAGAGCAGCAACATCTGGCATGTCTCACAGTTGAACAGTTCTGACAGTATTGACTTAACAGAACTAGCTATAACCTATTATTGTACTAAAAATGCACTTTTAACTGTCGTATCGACTGTTGAGTCTAGACATACGGGGCAATAATTATGTCAAACTACCTAAAGAAAAGCACAGCCATTTATTAGGTCTACATGCAATCTGTGCCTGCAGAATATTCAGCTCGTTTTGGCTAAACTAATAAAGCGTTCAGTGTCACAATATAAAATTGCTAATATTACATCTATGAAAATACTATATTGCTTGCAGATTACTAGAGTAAATCAAAGCGGCAGTTTAGTGAGGGGTGAGGGTTTAAAGAGGACTGTACCACTCTCTCGGGCGTGAGGGAGTTGATCCATTTCTCGATGAGCGCCTCCATGTAGTTCTCTGTGAAATGTTTCCCATCCTGCTGTTGTTTGAGACGGATGAGTCGAGAGGCGTAACGCCGCTGCCACTCCGTCAGCTCCTCCTGCGAGTGAGCCGATGTGCACTGAGCCCCGTACCGACACAAACCCTGCTCCAAAAACCTGAACGCATCAACACAACATCTGCATTACACAAAAGTCACTCCATGCAATTCAAAGATCTGCACGCTCCAAGACAACGCTCTAGAAACCTGTGAGGTACTAGCAAATCAGAATAAATTACATTTATGTAATTAGACCTCATAATGAAACATGAACTGAAGGAATTACTGCTTTTATGCTCTTGTAGAAACCGACAATTTATTAGAAACTGAAAAATTCTCTCATACACATGGGATGGCATAAGGGTCAGTAAATTGGATGACTTCATTTCTTCAGCTGAAAATACTGACATTGACATTTTACACGTTTGGCAGACCTTCAGCACATTCTCTAGTAGTTTCCAATAAGAGTGTATAAAAACTGATCAATATTTTAAGTTATTTAGCGAAACCGAAAGAAAAACAAACACATATTAACAATTCAAATGCATGGAACACAGATTTTTGAAAGTATTGATGTGCCGCCATGTTTCAATGATGAATTAATATGTTTCGTTTATGATTTTTAGATTTATTATACATTTCTTTTGATTTCAGTTTAAGTTGTTCGGATTACTTTAACAATGCCAAATATGACATATGTGCTTGTTGGAGCCTTAACATGTTGGGTATAAATGTACAGAAATGTTAGTTGGTATCACTGTAAATAAACATGCATAAATACATAAAGTGACCGATATTCTTTTTTTACTTCTGTTGTGTAAAAAGAACATCTGGGATGGCATGAGGATGGCTAAATAGAGATTTTTCTTTTTTGGATAAACTCCCTTATAGCAACAATTTAGGTAAAAAGGGGCTATATCTATGTTTCATGCAAAGATTGGTAAAAAATGCCATAGTGATTAGCTGTAAACCACAACATACTTCACATAAGCAAAGCATGGTTAATGTTTTGTCAGTCAGTTGTGTACCTCTTACACAGCGTGTACTCCTCACTGCTGGTGACTCCTCTAGGAGGAGGACGAAACCGCCAGCCCTCCTGAACATCTGACCGGAGAAACACCACGCAAAGAAAGAGAGATGGCACATCAGCACAAAGAGCCGAGCTAAAATATCACAGAGGAAATCAGAGCCTGCATGTATTGTGAAACCCAAGAGGAACTTACCCTCCTCAATCTCTTCAGTCAACTCTGAAGCCATTTTACTTCTCACAGCCTGTGTTTGAGAAAAACCCTGTGATTCACATGCAAACACACACACAAACACAAATCTAGAACGTGTCTCTTAGCCATGTACAAAAGCAGTGATCAGAACTATAGATTTGTACATCTGCTGAAGTCAAGAGCCACACACATCATAGAAACACAAACTGACCTCTATTTCTGAGAGCAGCCTCTTCAGTCGTGACATGTCTTTAGTCATGATGCCATTCTAGGATAAGCAAACGTTGTCAAGCAATTTAAAAGTAAAAAGTTGAAAGCATGATCTAAAGCTTAGAGCTTATTTCTTGAATTTGTGAAGTTGACAACACAACTGCAAGCTTTACATCTGGGCTTCAATTCTTTGCATTAAACTTTTATAGTTTTGTAGTTAAACTTTGGTTTAGCTTGAACTAGTTGAAGTTATTTTAGTTGCACTGACAAGGCAAATATAGGTTTGCAGCACAACTGGAGAAGTGATTGCAATAGTAACTTTAGTCATTGTAAAGTTACTACATGAAAATTTAGAAAAGTGTCCAAAAAACAAATGTTAAAAACTAAAGACGGCAGGAAAAACAACACGTTTTACAAACGTGATACACATCAACTGTGAAATACATCACGATGTGCTCAGGGCAAACATCAGTGCAATAAATCAGACTTGAAGGTCGGGTAGATTTACCAGCGGTTCTCCATAGAGCGCTTTAGAGAGAACACTGCACACTTCCTGTAAGCTTCCGTCCAGCAGCAGGTTCTGAAGTCCCGCCCTGAAACTGCCTTCTCCTGTCCCCAGATCTTCAGCAAACACTACACCAAACACACACAAACACACCCACTGATCAAACCAGCACAACCCAAAATCCTGTTCTATCTAGTGATCTAGGTGAAAGGTTCTGCATGAGAGCATTTCATCAAATAAGGTTAAGAATGTACCAATACAAAAAAAGCTGGCCAATACCATCAATACTCATTTTTTGATATGATGGGTGCACGTTTAGACCGTTTCTGATGTAATATTGTGTTCACACTTAACTTGTGTTTTTTCTGTGTGATTTGACATCAAAACAGACCCAGTAAAATTTAACCCAGAGTTTACTAGAGGATGTTTCAATATTCCAGCAATAAATGTTCATGATTTATCCAGTTGTTATAACTCTCTGAATAAGAATGAATTAATATCAAAACATTTCTATACAGTCTTTTAAAATGATAAATTGAAACAGATCTGAAATATTGTGCGTAAATGAAGAAATATTTAATTGTCTTACCATGATTGCAGTCTTCATCTGCCTGATCGTAGTCCTTCTGTAGAATCAAATCAAGTACAAAATCAATATTGCAAACGGTTTAAATGTTAGCGTGTTTTACATTCTCTTGTAAAGATGTTGTCATAATACAGAAGCCAAACCCAACACTATAAAAGCTCTACAAACAAATAAAATCACAGAAAGCAGCATGAAGTGTGACAGAGACACACAGATGTCTCACCAGCTGCAGTCGAGCTGCTATTCTGTAGAGCAATGCCCGCTTGCGAAGGAGGGCCGTGCTGGGGGTTAGGGTCCGGGGCCCGATGGCCAGCAGGGCCTCTGTGCTGTGGGCCACTGCTGCCTCATACTCCTGCCTCACTAATGATCCGATGGCCTCGTCACATGACTTCTGTGGCCTCCTGTCCTCCATGACTCTGGGACAGAGTTTCTGTCAAAGAACATATAGAGGGTTACACGCCACAAACATCTGTAAAGTGTTTTCTTTGTTCCTGGATAGTGTTGGGAGTTTTGTTTTGCACCGTTACATGGGTCCACAAAAAGTATTTGGATATTTAACACATGGTTAAGCCAGCTTGAAAAGGAAGTTGTGACGCAATTTACTTCTGTATTGTAACTTATTTTGAAGTGAAAAATCGTATTTACAAAAATGAAAGCAGAGCAGCTGGACTTGTCTGTATCCATTTTTATACATTGGTTGTTGATTGGATACCAAATGGGTTTGCATATCAGAATGAAGGCAGATCTGAACCAGTAGCACATCATATCACAAGAACAAACGGACACTTACTAAAGATTGAGGTCAAAACAATCCTGTTAAATTGTGGGTAAATTACTCACAATATGTCTAGTAACACGCATAAAGATATAAATATGCTGATTTTCATTTTTTTGGTGGCTATGAAACAGGGCTGCACGATATAGTAAAAAAATATGATATGCAATAGCATGCTAAACAATGCGATATTGCATTGCAACTAACACCCATGTGCCAGATTATCCGTTTTGACCTAAAACTTTGACCATACATTATTTTTTCTTAAAGTTAAAGCACTTATTTATTGCAAACCATTGCGATATGCACATTTGCGATATTTCAATAATTTCGAAATATATCTTGCAGCCCTACTATGAAAGCATCTGGATGTTACTGCATTACATAAACCTTCAACACAAATGGTAATCTACATACATACAAATGATGCTAAAGCTGTTCACATTTCTGTGCCATTTTTGCACAGACTTAACAAACCAGCATTAAGATCATTTTTAAGATCACCTTGACATTTCATTTGTTATCCAACAGACAATATTATTCATTATCATGTTTGATCATAAATATACACGTCGTGGCTTAAGTCCAGTTGATAACTAAAATGATAAATAGTGCAGTCCACACCACACCCGTACAGGAATGATATTGTTGTTGGGATCTCTTTCAGCCATCTTTTTCCAGCTTATAAATGATAAAGGGCAATTTCATGCAAATGTCAATCTTCCCATGAGCAAGTTTTTACCAAAAGTTATCATCATACTGATTTGCTGGTTTATATACTCATGTGAGGTCTCTCTCAAAGTTTAAAGCACTAATAACATTACTTTTTATAGTCAGGTAAAGTGCTGTTTTCAGAATTGTCACGTTCAAAACAGCCTATATTACTTATCAATGGGCACAAGAAAATAAAAATAAAACAATTATCTCACTTTCTTACAAGAGTCATCTCTTCTCCATTTGTTGGATATTAATTCTTCTGGTTTGTGTGTTTTATTCAGAGAAATCCTACAAAGTATGCTGTCTCTTCTTTTTTGTCCATAACTAATATTTTAAAATATTTGACTGATTTTTTTTTATGTCTGGACTCTTTTAACAGGGGTTAACGAAAATATAAACAGATGGTTCAATATATTGGTAATAATAATAATGCTGGAATTGCTCTAAAACAGCAATCTAATTATTTACCTTATTCTGAATATAAGACAATATTATGATTAATAATAAAATATGATTAATCATCTTTAAAAATATGATTAAGTTGTGTGCATGTCTATACCACACTTCAACAATGCGACTAAAACAGAAGTACTCCATATGTCTTAATTCAATTTGTGTTTACTTCAAGTATGACTTTAGTTGGATTAAGGTAATCAAAAAGCTCAGTTTACATGGTAGATTCTTAATCAGAGTATTGTCTTAATTATGTTAGTATCAGAATATTGCTGTCCATGTAAACGTACTGACAGACACCTAATTAAAATCCAGATTAAACAAAATGTTATTGTCTGCTGATGTGAACGCTAATACAGTTATTACAAAATACATCTTATTTTTGTAGGGAACTGATCTAAACCCCCAAACAGTTATGATTATTCAAAGCAAGCAAAAAAACAACTAAAGCCATATGCATGCACAAATCAAACTTATTTGATATAATCTATATCTGAAGAAACAGAAACTTTGAAATGCTGAGCATTATTTAAATAAAAACATTATAGCAGTGACACTGGTTGTGCAGATACTGCTCTATTGTGGAGTCATATTTCCCTCTCTATTACAATTAGGTCACAGCTGGAATATCCAGCTGGGCTGAGTTAGCCGAGGCGCTGTGAACACTTTCCACATTTTTGGGAAAAGGCAGAGACGGAGCACTCCAAAACTCCTATTCCAAGCAACTACAACAATATCCAACCCACTGTGAAATATCCAAACTGTGTAACGTCTCTGACTCAATCTAGTTGTTTGATCAAACACCAATACTCATTCTCAATTAAACTTAGATTTGTTGAGTTACTAATACATCATTGGACATGCTATGAGGAATTTAGGAGGACAACCTAAATGTCATCCAGCAGCATGATATTACATTTATGCATTTGGTAGATGCATTCATCCAAAGCGACTTACATTTCATTACACTACACTACACATTAATTTCGTTTAATGAATTTGTGCAATACCCGGGATCGATCCCATGACCTTGGCATTGCTTATGCCATGCTCTTACCAACTGATCTAAGCATATTAACATCACTACACCACGGCGGTAATGAAACAATGGGTGTTCATGTCAATGTGGCATTCAGTCAAAACTATGAATTCTCACAGAAAGTATTTATTATCCAATATATCAAACTACCCGTTTATATTTTACTAAAGCCCTGTTGATAGAGTCCAGACATAAAAAAAAGTGTTTATGCACAAGTTATCAATTTTCAAAAATGGAAAAGATTTCCGTGAATTAAAATGCACAAACCAGAAACAACAATATCCATCAAACAGAGAAGAGATGACTCTTTAAAGAGTACATAAAACAGTTTGTTTTCTTGTGTTCATTTATGAGAAATATGGACCGTTAAGGATGTTACAATTCTGAAAACAGCCCTTTACCCGACTATGAAAAATCATGCTTTGAACATAAAAATGCTTTTTAAATTTTTTAAGAGAGACCTCACTAAATATTGCCAGTTCAGCTGTCAGTACAGTGAAAAACCTTTTTAATGGTAAGAATGGTTGAGATTTGCATATAATTGCTGTAGTGTAAAACCGAAAAAGGAAACATGATCTCTTCTTAAAGAAGTTTTCATTCCTCAAGTGATTTTTTTTCAAATGATTTTTTCCCATGATACTGGTCATTAAGAACAGCTAACAGTCAATAAAAGCCAAACAGAAGAAAATAAAAACCACTGACATTTGTATGTTTAATATTCCTGAAACAGACACGGTCTCTCATCTACACACACATCAGCATCAGACTAACAGATGCCACATTATCGCACATCATTTTAACAAACGGATGTCTAATTAACATCCAGCACACCAAACAAGGCAACAGAGCCTTAGTAAAATATATAAACACCCTATATTTGGATTACGGGTCAGTTAATAATAGATGTCCCGCCTGAGTATGAGAGTGTGTGGCCACGTCTCAAACCCTATCCAGCCGCCTACCTAGACAGCATCACTGGACATCACTGGGGCGCGCTGAATATTTGACTCACGTATTGGAATAAAATCCGAAATCTGATCGTTTTAAACGTGCGATTTAAACGTTGAAAACGCATGTAGGCAGCAAAAGAACGGTGTCTATGAAGACTGCTCACTAGGGTTTGAGACAGAGCCAATGTCCATCAAGAACAAAAACTGCGTGCAGTCACAACTACACAAATACACACGATATCAGCCCAAGCGTCCGGGGTTAGGCGATGTTTTAATCAGATGCGGCTCATCATCGTTAATTAGAATTAATAACAATCGGGAATAATTATTAATATATCGATAAGGTCTGCCATGATCGCTGCTCTCATGGCCTTGAGTGGCAGCCGCCCCCGGACACACACATTCGCATTATTCTGCGACATAAACGCAAAATTTGCATCAGATATCAGCTCTTTACACCCTCGGCTGAAGGGTCTGCCCGTGTGTGGGTGATGAATAGCACCGATGAGACGTAAATATCGCAGTTTTTCGCGCAGACGTTTAGCTGCTAGTCTGTGTAGCGCAACTGCGGACGGGCCTTATCATCATCACATTAACCGTGCAGAACAGCACAGCGATTATTCGACCTCACATGGGCGTAATACACGAGCTGACAGCGGCATGTCGACGGAGGGATCGAGGGCAGAGAGAGCCGAGGCGCGTGAGAGACGCACGACAGGAAGGTGTTGGACGAAGTCTGCACTTACCTAGCTTTACTTTCTACGCCATCTTGGATCCACTTGTCAGCCTGCAGCGATGCATTATGGGTGGAATATTTCTGCGCACTGCTTCCTGCCACCAGCAGAGCACACGTACCGCATGAGTCTTTTGTGCTGAGAGGTTTTTTGCCATGTCTGTCAGAAATTGAGTGAGAAATTAAATAAATTAAATTTATTTATTTAATTGTTGCTAATAATCGCTGTGAGGACCTTTTGCATAATTTAAAAAAAAAAAAATCAATATCACAATAGATATTGATACAAAATTAATACAAAAGACTCATTTGACAAAAATGTTTCTCATGATCTTAAAAATCTTTTAATCTGAATGTTTAAAATTACTTTTGTAGACAAAAATATATTGTGCCAACATGTTAATTTCTTTATTAAAAAAACAAAAATTGTATTTTTAAAATGGATTACTTGAACCAAATAATAAATAAAAAGCATTCAGTAAGAGTTCAGCATAAATAGAAATTCCTTCAGTGCTGTTTAAAAAGCTTCTCAGGTTAAGACCTTAAGAAGCTGAAAGATAAAATGCCAAATTGTGTTCATTTATTTTGGATGTTTTAGTCACAACATAATTCCCACAGTTATATCCCACAGAGATATTTCATGGTTTTGATGAGTCTACAATTTGATGAGTGTTTCCAAACTTTTGACTGATACTGTACATACTATTGATGACACATACAAAAGGAAATTACTTACATTTTTCACAACAAAAGCTACTGTATATCTTTAGCTAGCGGTCATTGTTGTGTTATAATAGTGCCACCAATCGGTTGCACACGTTACTGCACGATGAAAACACTGATGCCTTGCGCCGCACCGCCACAGCGTGTCTTTCTCCTCACAAACTTACCATCCCGCGTCAGTGCAGCGAAATAAATGGCAGCTGGACATTATCTCTCAACCCAATAGAGGAGTAAAACAATGCCACTGACTCCACGTGCGTCGCGTTTACTTTAAAATCTACCTAAATCATTGCCATACATATACGTGGAGCCGGACGGGACAGGTGCGCGGGGCTTTAGGATAAAGACAAAAAGAGCACACGTCCGATTCATTTCAAAGTTTTACAATTGAAAGCACTGGGACGCTGCGGCTGGATTTCTGATGCGTTTCTGACGCGTTTCCTTGTGCGTAAAAACGAACCGGTGTCGAGAAATTCCGAGAGTGGATTCATTGTAACAACACAAGCCGCGCGTCTTTCCGCCCGTGATCACGAGTGCAAGAGTGTTTTTATACAAACGGACTGAATCTTTCTTCATTTCTTATGACAACTCGTGATTGCATCCATCAGCGAATGGCTGAATTCATTTAGATGATCACTGGTACTTGATCTGCTGTGGGAATCATACGGAGAGGACAATGTTGATGAAGGAATACAGGATATGCATGCCACTCACTGTGGAAGAGGTAAGTTTACATTTGTGTTTGATAACATTGTTGGTGAAATTATTATGAAAGAATAGTGAAATATAAGCAGCGACTCTTGGAAACGCAAATGTCAGGGTGGCATGGCTTTAGTTTTAATTTGCGCATTTGATTTCTACATGTGATTTCGTATTGCTCTGTCTTACACATTTACTTTTAATCCCAGTTTTCATTTGTGCAACTTTCGAGTTCTTTTGAGATAAAACACAGCAAGCTGTAGTGATGACCACATGGTGGTGCTGTTCATATTCCCATCACTGTGGCTGGAGGAGTCGGGCTTTGTTATTAATTTGTTGTGGTTTTGACATTGTTTGGATGTACTTCTTAAATGGAAAACAAGAGGATGGCAACGACTCGTTTATTTCTGTTGTCGGAAGGGCGTGTATCCCAGTCATACGACCAAATGTGCCATGTGTATTTATAAACATGTTTCATGCCGCTTTTGTAAAATAAATGCACATTTAGGATTGTGGATCTATAGCTGTTTCAATAAACAACGTCTCATAGTACTATGATAACCATTTGATGACTTTAAAATCAATCTGGACATGCTTAATTATCTGGATTTATAGGAAATCTTTTGAACATTTAAAACGGCTTAATGCAGTTCAATATGCTGCTTTCATAGAGAGAGAGAGAGAGAGAGAGAGAGAGAGAGAGAGAGAGAGAGAGGTAAATGGCCTGATCATTATGCCTTCATTAGGTAAAATATTATTGGAAAACCTCTGAATGCTTTAAATCTGTCTGTTTTTAAGTCTGTTCTGTTTGGTATCAGTACATAAATCCTAATGTCTTATTGATTTGCTGAGGATGTGTTTGGATTTACTGAAGACCTTCAGTTCTATTTCTGTACAGTAGTAAAGTAATACTAGTAGGACTAGCACCAGCAAATGCCATTGAAGTCAATAAAAAGCTAACATGTCATGTGACAACAACATAACATACTACTCTTTTAAACATGTAGTGGAAACAGCGTGTTGTTGTCAGTGAGTTGTATATTCCAAAGCCTAAACCATGTGCATAATTCAACAGATCATAAAATGATTTATTTTAATAAATTAATACATAATCGAAAGTAAACGGTGCAAAATGCATCATAAAAGTCTTATAAGAGTCTTTTTAAGCCGTATGATAGTTTTGTGTGAAGAAATGTCATAAATGTATATATTAAAAGGACAGTTCACCCACATATAAAATTCTGTCGTCATTTATTCACTCACATGTCATTGAAAACCTGACTCTTGAAAAGAGTTTCTGTCCATACAATGTGTCCGGTGTTGTTTGGCTGCCAACATTCTTTAAAATATATTTGTTTGTGTTCTGCAGAAGAAATAAAGTCATACAGGTTTGCAGAAGAAATAAAGTCATACAGGTTTGGAATGACATGAAGGTGAATAAACGATGAAAGAATTTCTGGGATAATCTACAGCCGTGGACAGGGCTGTTACAAGATCACAGAACATGAAAAAATGTAGCTAAGATATCCTCAAACATGCACCTTTGTTCTCCATAGGGTAAAGTCATCCTACATTTGTGTGTTTGGAAACGTAAAGGCGTGTAAATAATTGCAGAATTATGCCTTTAAATGTAGCGTTCCTTTAACACGGTGTCTGTTGTGCTTTTGCAGGCCATCTGTTGACTGACACCACAGATGTATTTTGTGTTCACGGAAGCTGCTTTGGGTGTAGAGAAACACTTTAAATGTGTGTGTGTGTCTTTCTGTAAATCCAGAGTTAATGAATTAATGTATCCTTCATTTGCATAATGTAAACAGAGTACGCTGAACCCCAAATTGTTGTGTCGCTCTGATTTTTAATGGAGTCTTGTTTACCTGAGGAGGTATAAAATATCATATAAAACAATTATCACATTTATGACGTGCTTGTGTACACGAGTGTGTGTTTTAATACGAGGAAACAGCCATCTGCTCAGTGTATGGTAGATTGACTTACCTAGCAACAACCGAGACTGTTTGTTAAATCATATTTGATCAATTTAAGGAGCGTTGAGAGCACGAGTACAGGTCATGACATCCCAGATGTCTTTAAATAACTAACAATCCTGTGTTGATATGCCAGGAAGGACATTTTCTGGGTGTGATTTGGGCTTTTGTGTGTCTGTTTTATTAAGTATGCCAATGATTTACTTTCCATATGCATGTGTAGGACCATTTACTTGCAAAGGACCGTATGCACGTGAAGGTCTGGGTCATACATTTATACACAAAGGTTCCCTGCTTTGCATTTGGAGAGTGATAAAGACATTTTACTCCTCTCTTTCCTAGCTTCCGGGCTTAATTAATTGTAGACAATAAGTGTTGGTGGGATGCCAGACACATTATCACATGAGTGAGGTTAACAGCTATTTATTTTGCCTGAGTGAGGTAAATTATGACTATTACTAAAGCATTTCTCCTGAATGTTCATCTATAACTCCATTAAGGGTTTGACATCAGCCCAACAGGCATGAAACTCAGGTCATATACTAATTAAGAAAAACATTTCTGATTTATTCGCCGTATAGTTTACAAGAGTTTGTTGCAGTGCTAATATTTAGTGTAACAGCACTGAAATGCTTTACTGCTTATATTGCTTCACTTCTAATTAGGGCTGTGCCGATAAACGATATCATATCGAATCGCGATAAAATATATGTTATATGTTTTACTCGATATGGATTAATATAAGAGCCAATCACACAGCAGAAATATGTGACAACAGCCAATCAGCGTGCAGCTTTTAACGTTCACGTCAAAAGAACAAAGTCAATTTCCTCGGCACTTTGCAAAGCAAACTCGGCACGAGGATGACAAAAATAAGTGGAAGCAGCGGCCAAAGTGAAACTAACCTCGAGTTATTATCCAAAAATGATGAAATTGTCGACAAAAACTTTAAAATGTAATTAATGAACCCTCAAATTTTTATGGCTTCAGTCATAGTTGAGATACTCTTTTAAAGCTGGCAGCATTAACAGTTTATATATCAAAATATATATCGTTATCGATCAATATGGGAAAAAATTATCGAGTTTACATTTTTGCCATATCACCCAGCCCTACTTCTAATATAGTGTTGAATATCAATACAAATAACATTTACTTAGGGTTTAAGTATAAATTCAAACTAAAAGATGTTTTCGTTTTTTGAAGACTAAAAATGTGGATTGTATTGCTCTTATTTGACTTAAATGAAGAATTATATAATACATTGGTTTATATTGTCATACCTGACTTTTGATGATAGACTTGGGTGTCTTGGAAAATAGTGTCTTAAAAAATGTCTTTCCCAAAGATTCTTAAACAAAATCATCTCTTATTGCAACAACTTTTAAGGACATTTCATTTGTGTTGTTTATATTTCATGTAGTTAGTTATTGCTGTTACATAGACAGTTCTGTTGAATTGAATTTGTGTCCAGTTGTATTGTTACACTTTGAATAATTATGTTATTGTTATTGATAATTATGTTTTAGCTTGTGGTTGAAAGCATGTACTCCTCAAGGCAAGCATCATTAGTTTGTGACTTGCAAGCTGCTATGACATGTGAGTCTGATGTGCAAAAGCAACTTTTTACTCAGAACTACACAAAGTGTTTTCTGTGGTACATTAACTGCTGAGAATAAAGAGAAGGATTGTGAAAGTCCTGGGCCAAAGGAAAGAAAAGCCCAATCCTAATTGCTGTTTAACTTGTACCTATAAAAAATAGATGTTTTTGTTGATATAGAATTTCATTTCATTTTGCTTCATTAAAGACATAAAATACGGATGTTTAACAACAGATAGTCACTCCCTTACACTCCCTTTGTGTTGCATTCTGTTTTTAACCATAAATCATCATCTCTATTAACATACTTTAAAAAAGCCATGTTTATTTTGTGCAAAAAACATATATTCTGCATATTTTATAAAATAAAATAGATTTTGTCACAAAGCCCTCCTCCACATTATATATTTTGGCAGTTTTTCAAATTGTATATTTTGTCACCAGCTGAACAGTAACCATGAAGATAAATTGGAATGTTAATGGATGACTTTTCCAAGTTATTATAGACCTCTGTAAATGGGATTTAAAATTTATTTTGGATGGTTGATTAGACTAATGCAGTTCACTGGGGACTAAAACTCTGCAAATATGCTGAGAGTTAAAAAAAATAGTCCCATTGTGCATTTGTAGGAGAAATTATGTTTAGATCATCTCTGATGTGGTTTTTTAATAACCCTGCATGTACTTCATAATGGAGCCCTGAGAGTAAACAGGCTTTTCATTTGTGTCATTTTTGTTTCAGCTGACAGTCATGTGTTTTCAGTGTGAGAGGCTTGAGCTGAGGTCATCTTAACAAACTCCTCTTATTTAATACTATTGGATCAGGCTGTCAGGAGGAATTCACAGAAGACCCATATCTAACACGACCTGACAACTGTCTTTCAGTTCCCTTGTACAGCATGGTTTCAATGAAATCAAATCAAATGAGCAATGAAATCAAACGTGTTACCGTCTCTGCATTTGATAACCAGTAATATATCAGTCTGCGTGGTTCCTGTTGTTGGCTGAATATTGTTTTTTCAGTTTGGCAGACTGAGTTTCGTCTTACATAAGTTAATTTCACAAAACTACTTTCTCTTGTTTTATGTGGAAGTGGAAATCATTTGAGAGGTTTACTTTTTGAAGGAACTTCATGTGCACATTTATGTTCCTTTTTTTATATTCTCCTTTACAGCTATATCTAGCTTGGTGTACTTAATATAAAGCACAGATGAAAGGCCTATCATCATTTATTATCACAGTGTACTATAATACTTCATGAAGTCATAGCAAAATCGAGCCAAATGGAAATCCAGCACTTGGGTTACAAAGCTCAAGAAAAATAGGTCTTTCATGTTGTGTAATGTAGCAGAACATGTTGGCGCTGCAATTATTTTAAAAGAATGATGAAAGAAAATAGTGACTCATGAAAAATCAGTGAAGCATCTTTTGTGTTCTGCTGAAAAAATAACACAAAGCAGATGCAGAACAATGATGAATGACGTGAGTCATCATTCATTTCTTTTTACTTGAACGAAAATGCATAGCTACAGAAGTTATCCTCATGTTAGTAAAATCATTTGGAGGTTTCTCAGAACAGGACAGTATTGATAAAGTGCAAATTCTGTACTGTTGTGTGATGAAACTTGAAAAAATCTGTGTGAGCTTCCTGTCTGTTGTGCTGCAAGAGTAGGATTTGCCAACATAATCCATATAGAAGATCATTATGAGGTGGCTATTCATATACGATCTGCTTTTGCTCCACTGATGCTAGGTTTTATCTTCTTTATTCTTTTATGTTGCATAATTTACGAAATTCTCATAATTTTGCACAATCTCGTAAAACAGTGACATTTCTCATGAGATCAGGTTAAAGACTGCTGGTCACTGCTGGTCACTACACCACCTTTTTTCCTTTAACTGCCCGGAAGGTTTGACCATCTCCAGAAAGATGAACTTCTTTCATTTTTTTTCTCAGCTCTTTGAACTGGCCCCTTGAGCTTACAGTAAATTGAAGGTCAGAGAGGTAGACGGCTGGATTTTGTTGATGCATTATGAAAGAGCTCCAGCCGAAGTCAATGCTGATGTTGTTTAGAGGGCTGACACATCACTACCCTGGCCGCATGGCTAACGGATGGTGTCTCAGTCCAGTGTTTTATGTTTGTCCCCATTCGTCACGTCTGCTGCCAGCAGGAAAGTTTCCATCCGCTGTGTTATGCCCAACTCACTCCTGGCAGTCCAGATCACTGCGAGAGGTATTTCACCCTAAACTTTGGTTAAGCTCAGCCCACTGGCACCCTGACAGAAAAACAAAGGTTACAGATGAAAGTGAGGAACATTAGTAGAAGTGCAAAGGCAAATATAGCCCTTTACACAGGGTGTGATGGGATACAGACAGCGTCTGACTATATTTTAAGATCACCTAGATTAAAAAAAAACTTTTTGATACTTGATGTTCCTCATTGCTTTAATGCTGAAAAACACTTACATTTTAACAATGAATATAATCCTTCTTTTTAATCTTCCATTCTAGGACAACAGATGTTCTCAATGCTAATAAATAATTCATATTAAAGACACCACATGTCCCCCAAGGCTGTAAGAAGAACAATATGTTCATGAATATCTATGATTTAATATAGAGTTAGACATTGGCTTTAGGTTTACACGTTTTTTGTTTTTTTTTTGCTTTAGGTGTATTTTATTTATTGTTTCTTACAGTCAGTATTTTTTCAGTGTTAATGCAGAATTTGTTTAAATGCGGGTCATTTTAACAGTTTAAAGACAAAAAGGACTAACTAAACCCGGCTCTCTTCGTGAGCATATCCATTGAAGCTGACATGGTGTTAGAAAAGAAAACATCAATGTTAGATGATTTTTTACAGTGGATTCTTGGAGTGCCTTATTTGCTGAGGTCAGAGAGTCATGTAGTGCTCACTTAGAAATTGGCTTCAGGGTATTTGGCCCAAACAAGGTTATCGTCTGAAACAGCCGTTCTGCTGGATACAACCCTGTGATCCCTTAAAATTCTTTCCTGATGCTCAGCTGGTACACATGGCGCTAGCAACAGCACAGTCATGGGTTTGAATCCCAGGAAATGCACGTATACCGATTAAAATATATTGGCCAAATGCACTTTGAATAAAAGCATCTTCCAAACGCACAACTGTAAACCTCTGAATAGATTTTGGAACGAGGTTCACGGACAAGCAAATATGGACAAACAGCAGCGTATCATATCTCAGTTTGCAGTAATGCCACACCATCCACACCTGCGTCTTAAAGCTTTTTTAATTCTTATCAAATTCAGACAGCTTGAGTGAGAATGGATGCCCTCAGTGAACTCACAGTTCCCTGAAAAGACACATCATCATCTGCCATAGATTCCCATTACATCACAAACTAGAGATGGAGCTGAGATTGGACACCCTGAGGCGCAGACAGATTTTATGAGCTGCAAAAGACAGAGGGCCAAACTAATGTCATCTGCAACGATAGAAAAGCTCCATCTCGAGACGTTTTCAAGGTAATAGTTTGCATAAAAAATCGCAGTAATAATGAGGTGCTGTTGGTATAATGGAGAAACGCCCCCAGCGCCGTTCTGTGTCTTGAATACAGAGAGCAGAAAACAAAACACAGGTTTGACATTTATGGTTTGCTACAAAGCTTTGTGAGCTAATTCAGTTCAAAATCTATATTGAAGTCCAAAATAAAGGAAAGTAATATCTAAAATATATATTTTTTACAGTGATTTCTGAGCATAGCATGTAAATAGTTTCACTTTCTATTTTAGTAATGACAAGTAGCAAGTAACCTTGTGTTTATGCACCTTGTGTGTTCACTGAATATCTCAATGTTTTCTACGTTAAAACATCATTACATTATGTACATTATACATTATACACCTACATTATGTAAAGAACGTTTTATGAAAATATAATCTTGAAATCTTAGTAAGGTTGAAATACATTTTTAGGAAGACAACTTCTGGCATGTTTTGTGTTAAATAATAAAACACAATGTCAATAATATCATTCATTTCAGTGTTTAAAATCCTTAATTACAAATAAAAGTTTGTTTTTATCATTTTTATTGCTGATACTTCTAACCTCATTATTAGATTTTGAGACATTGGTGTGGATTTCACAGACAGGGTCAGGGTTTGACCAGTTATTTCCCAAAATGCTTAATATTCAACAGAATGCACTGTTTAAAATGTTGTATCCCACAATGCACTAGTTAAAGAGCAGGTGACATAGGTTTTCAAAAATGATCTTTATTGCAGTTTGTACCGTAGTTTTGTATCCTTCAATGTAAACGGTCTGGAAAGTTGTTAATTAAAAACACCTTTAAACACTCTTTAAAACATTCCTAATATATTGATAATAGATTGCTTACTAACCAATAAATGTTTCATTGTTAAATATGGCTTTGCATATTTATAGTCATACTTGGGTGGAAATGATGGGTGAAGAAGGATTTTCATGTCTTTTATTCCCTTGTTAGTTGCGTTCTATCACAGCTGAATTTGGAAAGGATTTGGTCACTTCTTTGTCAAAAAGCCTAAAATGTCATCAATGCATTGAACTGCATCACGCTCCTGCACAGGCGTTTCTCATGTGATTCAGAGATGTCGGCTGAAAAGCTGGTAAGTCAGCCAAAACTTGATCGCTCGTGTTCACCTACACAAGAGCAGCCAATCAGAAAGCCCCACTGACTCTTAGCAAGAGTCATTAAATCAGAGCTGGTCTATCTGCCCGAGAGCTTGCCTTTGTGATTGCCTCTCTCGCCACCACTTTAATGTGTTGATAAGAGTGGACAGATTCCTTTAAGGGGATCTCGAGTCCCTGCTCCCCGTAAAGGCTTTAATTATGACCACTCTGATTAGTTTGTTCTTGGATTGAAGGGCCACAAACTTTGCAGATGCCAGATACCTTAATTTACCTTAAAACTTCATTTTAATTGGTTTATTATATTGTGACTGTGGTTTAGAATTCTGTTTTGCATTATTGTTGACTTGCAAAAGGAAGCTCAGATATAGTGTTATGAAATAAGTCCACTAACTAACAGTGCAGTCCAGTCTGTAACGATCACCAACATGGTGACAAGAATCGTTGAGTCTGGGAAAGCTTAAAAGTTTTGTGCTACGATAATGTAAAGTGTGTGGAAAAATATGGTGTAACCATGAAAACAATATAAAGACTTTGTAAAATTTCTTTAGGATGACACTGTGTTCATATGAAGCTCCATCAGTCAGGTAGAGTTCTCAGCGCAAGGTCAAGCAAGCCTTCATTATTGCTGTTTTGTCTGTCAGGATGGAGTGCTTACCCGCAGACAAAAGCAACAGATGTCAGTGTAGGCGCGGTGCGGTTTGTGATAACAGCGTCATGCTGGCTGTACCACCTGTCCGAGGCCTGTACTCCAGCAGACAGTAGGCCCATTGAGTCAGGTCTGAGCCATCGGTCCAAGCGTTCAGATGGAGAGCATTGTAAAGGCACACTCGCAGCCAAGCACAACAGACGAGAGTCATGGAAGCCAAGGGTCCACATAACCATTTGTCGAGTTATGCGTGGGCCAGCTAGTCCTGTCGTGGGTGGATCATGGCAGGAATGTGCCGTTATGGACAGATATCAGAGGATGTCTGGTTTTCTGGGCGGCGGGTTGAATGATGTGGTCTGTTATGGTGCTCTATATTCAGCGAACAGGGCTGGATTATTTAAGTGAGAGAGTGTCCAGATCTCTCACCAGATTGGCTGTGAATACACACGGACATATGGATAGACCACTGTCAGATGTGGTCATTAGATAGACGCTAGTGACCTGACTCACTAGTCTAATGACTGAGACGCAATCTGCATTGAACAACTTAAAGCATGCATGCAGGAAAATGGATCTGCAGAAATGTCTTCGCTTAGTTAGGCTTCTCATTGGTTTGTGTTGAGTTCCTTTATGATGTTTTCATGGACTGCAATTTGGTATCTTGGAAAGTGCCGTGATTTTCTCTTTTCATTGTCATTTTTCATAGTCAGTGTTCTTTTTAAAGTGCTTTTCACAATACACATGGTTTCAAAACAGAATGTCATACTGTAGTTTTGTACACGTGTAAGAGTCCCCTGCAGTGGAAGACATAATGTTTTCTTTTTCAGATAAAAGAACAAAAACCAAAAAAAGGTTTTCATTTAAATTAAATAAATGTCAATTATTTTTTGGATCATATTGCAAAGGTGATCCTTGCTGCTGTTATCTGTTAATAAAGTTTGTTCTGAGGTGTGCAGATTAGATAAAAGCTGTTCTGTCTAACCATGATCTGAACTGATGTGTTTTGGGAAAAAATGGATTCCTTTGGGCCAGTAAAGCTGAAGGCAGGCCATCACAGCAGTTGTGTTAAACCATTGATGGTTTCTAGTGGAAGTTTTCTTTTTTTTCTTTGACTTCTTCAGTACAGTATTGTTGCCATTCAGTTATGCCATGTGCCATACTTCATTTCTCTCATTGTCTTCTAAGTCGCTTTGAAGATAAAAGCGCTCAGCCCCCGGCTTGTGGAAATCTCCCTAACGCAATCCTAAATGTAAAAACAACTAAAAACCAAAACACTGTATAATGCATTTATTCTTTCTCTACAGCACAGAAATAAATTGTATAGAGGAAAAGCACTGTAATATCAGTTCCCATTGTCTCATTGTTAATCTTATAAAAGCTCAGCTAAATGAGTAAACCAAACACTGTATAATGATTTATTCCCATGTAAATTTATGCAGAGAGACATGTCAAATGAAAATAATATCTGTTGGTAGCACTGAAAATCTTTTAAAGTTATAATGTTGAATGTTAACCACCCACAGTCAAGCTCAAGTTTGCCAAGTCACGAGTTCATATTCATTCATTTTGTTTTTCACACATATATACAGCCGGTCTGGCCAAATGTTAAAACTCTTATAAGCTGTTTTTCATGTGTAAATGAGAGGTTTTGTCTTTAAACTCTCTCTTTCACTGTATGCCATGGTGTTGATATGTGGTTGTGACAGATTCAACCAAAGACAACAAAGTACAGTAATAATAATAAAACTCGGAAGGGGAACAGATACTCTAAACCGAAGTTTAATGCGTTGCGTTAAAGGTTTTAAAAATGTGTTGCAGAAGTAAGAAGCATTAGCAATGAATAAATTAGATTAGCTAGTAATACTTTGATATAATTAGCCGAATGGTGAATATGATATCAGCTGAGTGGAAACGTATTAGCGAACATCTACCATTAACCGTATAATTCAATTGAATGTTGAGTCTGAAATGGTTTATGAGTTTGGATGGAGATGAGCGTCATGAGCTATTAGTGTCACAGTCATAGTGTTTCTGTGAGGTTACATGGGAAGATTCATCACTTACCCGCATCTGCATTCACATCCTGTGTTCAGTCGCACCACAAAATGACTGTGCTGATGAGTGCTGATTGACTAACAGAGCGTCAGAACAAAATTACCTTGTGATTATGTTAACAGCGTCTAATGCCTGTGTGTGTGTGTGTGTGTGTGTGTAATCGCTGCAACACAAAGAGCTCTTTAAACATTACACACATTTCCATATTCAGCATGAAATTCACATCCAAATGAGTACGATAAATAAATGGGCATTTTTATTTTACTCAGTATATAGTGTTTTCGTGTGGTACTTTGCTGGACTTTGCTGTGTTGCATTACAGAGTCTAATCTGTAAGTCATGCAGTAATTTGGACAGTGATGAATTACTTTAATGTCTTTATGACAAGAGCCAGTAAATTTTCCATGCGGACATCCTTCTAATGGACAGAAAGGTTTGTTCTGCCATTACGGCCAGATGAAGGTTGTCATAAAGAGAAAATGGGTCAAAGCGGAACGAAAATAGCTAATCCAAGTTTCTCACATAGTCGCATGCTGATAATGCCTCATTAGAGAAATTAAAATGACCTTCACTGGCTCACAGCCATGTTTCCTCTGGTCCGGTGGCCTTGGTTAGATCTTATCGGTTCAGTTGATCAGAAGCGGACGGTTTTGTTTCTCTCTATATCTGTGTAAGATTTGCTTAGGGAAATTATGAGAGAAATAGTTGCAGATTTGAATATATTTAGATATAGAATATATTTCGATAGTTAAGTATTTTAATAGTTAAATATAACTGAATAAATATGTAAAAGTTATTTTACTTGGTCACTTAAGACTTTAAGCAGGGCTCCACATTAACGCTTGTCCGGGACAAGTGAATATTTTGGACGGACAAGTGAAAGAAAGTACTTGCCCCTTGCCCGACCGGACAAATAGCCTAAAAATATAAAAAAAAACAATAATAATCACATCCGCAACAAAGCGCCTGCTAAAGCATAAAACTGTAAAAAGATCACAAAGTGATCATACAAAAATGATCTCATTGCCATAACAAGCAAATCTCGTGAATATAAAAAAATTAAGTTTATGTTTTTTCTCCAGACAAGTACCTTATTTAATCAGACAAGTGGATGAAGAATTTACGACCACATGACAACGCTTAATGTCAAGCCCTGCTTTAAGGCATATGTACTTTGTGAAAGGTGAAGAACTACTAGTTTTGCCAGTACAGACTTCATTGTCTGTAAAACATATTTGTTTTGGAATGTCCTGCATTATATTGTATTAGGTGTTTTTATTCTGAAATTTTATTAATTGACATTTTTTTAAAAGATTTCTTATAGGAAAGTTTACATTTTTTCAATCAAATATTAAAATGAAAGAGCTTTTATAACAGTTATCTGATGTTTTTTTGTTATAATGGTTGTTAAATTACTGTATATGTTAATATTATGGTTTTATTGAAATTTGTTGAAAATAGTTTATAGAGTAAAGACTTCACGGCATAACATGTTCACACGTATAAATGTAATCCCACTGGCAAAAGAGAGTGCTTTAAAAATAATTACATTTCCAGAATGCCTCCCCAAAGCCTTGTTTCAAAGACCTCCATTATAAATAACAGTACAGTTAATGTCATTTGTTTTGCACCAAGATATGAAGTGAAGTTATTTTCTGAATCTTTCCGTAGTGTCTGGAGTGTTAAGGGCAAAAGGGGGTGTGGCGATTTTCCACAGTGACACATCATTTCCATATGATTCCACTGCCACCCACAGATCCTCACCTGTCTCGGGCTTTTCCAGACATAGTTTCCATCGGGATCCAGCAGCTAGTATTGTTTCTCTATATTGAGCTGGAATGTGTACAGGCTGTCTTGTCCAGCTCACCTCTCAATCTCGCCGGGAATCCGAGAACACGCTGGAAACAAAATGGGGAATGATGCAAGTTATGGGGACCCAGGGCTAATACTGTCCCACTGGCTTCCTGACCCAAATGCCAATCTGTCACAGTTTGCTGTTGCTAGGTTAGTTAGATCTTTTGAGAATAAAACATGCTTTCATTGTGTTTTCACAAACATGTCCATACATTACTATGAGGACATTGGGAACTGGTCTGTATTTTCTGTTTAAAAAACCCAAATCATAATTTGCTTTAAATCTGGTATTACAATCTGATATGAAGTGCTCGCTAATACAGTGAAACAAACCTCTGCGTGTGTGTGTGTGTGTCTGTAGGCTGTAATCTTTTCTAATGCACCTCAATCATTATAGCGTTGGCCTTTCACCACATTACTGACCTCATGCTCTTTCATCTTTCCGTCATTCATCGTCACGCTTTGAGATTTTCTCAACTGGTCGGGTTAAGCTATTTTTACTCTGCGGGGGAAGCGGTACACGTTGACAGTAAAATCCTTCGCACTGAAGTGAAGATCGATATAAATAACTCACTCCCCCGGGGGTCTGTCATAAACATAGAGCCTTAAAGAATAATTTAATTAAAGAGAGCTCTGACGCAGTTCTTTATTAAGATAAAGGCAAATTAAAAGCAGACAGAGACTGATATATTAACAGATTTTCCTTTTTGTTATTTTAAAATTGTAGATTTTAATGTTTTTTAAATAAATATTGTGAATTATAAATATTGTGTATAAATAAACAATCATTTAATTCCACTTAATATATGTATTAAATAATTGTTTGTTATTGTATTATTTATAATATGAATGTGTTCATAATATGAACACATTTTCATGACCATTTTTTCTCATTATCATAATGTGAGAAATAATCTAATAATCTACTGTAATTTAGTAATAACACTATCTTCTATGCTCTCTTGATCAAATCATTTTTTTTCTGTTTTTAATGGACCCCATTGACTTGGCCATAGTCATTTTTCATTCTTAAAATGGAAAGTCAATTTGGGGGTGAACTATTACTTTAAATATAATCTTGGAGAGTATTTATTGACAATTTTTTTCGCTGTCGCTCTAAATGTTGCCATTGGTCAATTGATTATTTAAATTGCAAAATGACAGTATGCCAACAGTATGCCAACGTTCTCTCTTGAGAGAACACAGATCTGCAGGTTATTTCACCATGTGCCGTAATTTAGCCTCGTCTGGAAACCCTACTGGCCGTGAGAATTCATCAGGCACGGCTTATTAACTCAGACAGCCAGGGGTTTATGGGAACAAAGACGGGAAAACAAGACCCTGCAGACCAGGTTTTTAATTTGAGAGACGCTTCTGTCCCATGTGTCTTCTCTCTCTCTCTCTCTCTCTCTCTCTCTCTCTCTCTCTCTCTCTCTCTCTCTCTCTCTCTCTCTCTCTCTCTCTCTCTCTCTCTCTCTCTCTCTCTCTCTCTCTCTCTCTCTCTCTCTCTCTCTCTCTCTCTCTCTCTCTCTCTCTCTCTCTCTCTCTCTCTCTTTTATGATTTATTCAGAGGGAACAACCTCACAACCCTTGTCGAGTCTCTAGTGGCTATCTCACTCTCCATCACCAGAGGAGCGTGATGCCTTATGGACTGCCGGAAGAGCGTGAAATAATTGGCCGCGTGACCGACCGAACGATGATACCGTGTGAAAACTTCGCATTCGGTTTTACGAATCTAAAAGAAGCAGATGACACGCTAATGGATGTGTTTGCTCCGAATCTGGACGAGCTCGCGTTTCAGCTCGAGCCGGCCCTATAAACACCTTTATATAAACACAGTGACATTTCCCAGAGGCACCCGTCTGCATTTAGAATCTGAATATAGCGCTGGCAGAGCTCTCAGCTGCAGTACATCACTCTGAAGTGACGGGAGGGAGATGCCCACGCTCCGTCACATGCTCATGTGTACACAAAGAGCTGAAATACCGTCATTAGTGTGACTACTAGGGGTGAAAGAGTAAAACGCATTCATTTAGGCATCACAAACGGATCTGGAGCGATTAGCAAAAAAAACGTCGAGCCTAAGATTTGCTGGTCTCATACTAAAAAGGCTGGGTTGTTTCAACCCAAAGTTGGGTAAAATATGAACAAACCCAACCTTTGGTTTAAAGTAACATATTCTGGGTTGTTTCAACACATGGTTGGGTCAAACATGGACATTTTTACGATCAGAAGAATCAGAAAAAAAAAGACAAAGACTGGTGTCCAGCTAATCTTCCAGTTTGACCATCAGAAAAAGTCTTAAAACCATATTAAAACCATCAAAACTGACCAGTCTTGGCCAGGGTGGATGACCAACAAAGCTTATTTTCAGCAGGGCTCTGGTAAAAAATGACATACTGCACATGTACTATAAACTCAGCACACACACACATTCATTTACTCTAGAGGTTTTTATCTATTGTCCACCCACACTGACCTTTTGGATCCTCATACTTTGCCTTTTATCTGACTCCTTTCTCACTTTCTCATTCATTTAATGAGCCGATTTTATCTTAATGAATCAAATGAGGCTCTCAAAAAGAATGTCTATATGATGAACAGTTATTGGACGTATAGGTGTCAGGTCAGTGTTACATATCAAGACCATGCTAGGAGAGATTCTGGTATGGGGGAAACCACATAAAGGCATATTACAACTATTTTTAATTATTTTTTTCTATGCAGCGGTTGCCCATTACACATTCAGTGTAACACAATTCATTAGGTGTGTTACCAGTCTGATATGCATTGCTCAGTTCATTGAGCCGTGTGATTGAATAATGTTATGAAACGTAGAAGATGCTGGTTGAGGGATAATCCCTTCCTTGAAGTGTCTGGCTGGGTAATCCAGGCTAAGAAAAATGTGAGATTCGGATGTGAAGCTAAGTAAACCCATTCCTCTTGGTGGGTGTGTATTATCTACAGCTGTATAATGTACTAGTGCATGACACATTGACACGTGTTAAAGTGCTTGTCCACATTGTTGATTATTCTGATGAAGAGTCGCCCACTTAGACAGGAAGTCTTTTATTTTATATTCAGTTCTATACATCAGGTGCATGGTCAGTAAAAGGCATGCTTTAGTATCTTGAGCAGTGTCCCTTTAAATAACACTTGTTATTTATATGGTTGTTGCTTGTATAACATGACTTTGTAGGTGTGGTAAAGTGAAACGGCAGGATGTTACATTAGGATGTTACGCTGGGATGACATAATGATGGCTCAGAGGAAAAACTCCAGAAACTGCTGTTCCATCACAGTCAATTGTTATTTCATTAGGCTGGAACACATACAGAAATCAATATATATTGTTCGTCAAATTACTTTCCAATATGTTGTTGCATTGACCGCAACACCTTATGCAAAATGTTTCGGTGAAACTTAACTTTTTAAATGTCTTGTTGAGGAATGAGTCCATTATGTTTGATCAAATATTAAATAAGTAATTGCTGTAAAGTTGCAGTTCACAACTTAAAATATTACAGGTCATTACAGGTGACATCATACCCGACAGCTCAACTTATATATCATTATAAGCTTACCGGTGTGATTCAAGGTGAAGTAAAAAGACAATTTATAATAACGATCTTTTATGTACTCGCTCAGTAAATGTGTTGTGTTGATTTTTAACCCAAAAAATGTTATGGATAGCTGATCATTTCCAACAATTACCTGACTATTAGGGATGCCACAATTCTCAATATAATATTGAACCGTTCGGTACGACATCCACGGTTCAATACGCGCTTGTGAATTGCGGAATTGCGGTGAATTTTTTTCGGTTTTACGTTTAAATAATTTATGTGCGTTTTATTTCTCTCTGAATTGACTGTTTGTGTGTGTCTGTAAGTCTACGAGCTGAGATGAGGAAACTCCTCCCCGCGAGTAAATATCACTATGATCTAAAGAACCATCATTCCACACTTTAACATGGTGATACTGTACTGGAGTACTGTTAAGTTTAATTAAGATGGTTTATTTATGTTTACTGAAGTACAAGTATGTTTATTTGAAATGGTCAATCTATGTTTACTAACTTCACATGTATGTTTATTTTCAAAATTTATGTGTTCCCCAGTTTGTACATGGGCTACCAGCAGCTGTGAGATGTCAGTGTTCATTTAAAATAAAAAAATGATTTTATATTATACAATACACTAGGAACTAGTGGACTTTTCTTTGCTTTTAAGTAAAATAAAGGAGTATTGCAATAAATGGTTTTTATTTTCTCTTCTTAACCTCTTACTGTTCCTATTGCCTAAGCATAGAATAACAAAAAAACACTCTTATGCGTCAAGCCATCAGAACCGAACCGAAAACCGTGGTTAAATAAAACCGAGGTATGTATTGAACCGTGGGCTAACTGTATTGTTGCATCCCTACTGACTATCCTCTCTGGTACTGATGCTTATCATATGCACCTCCACTTTGGGAATTCATCCTCTCACCTCCCGTCTCCATCTCTGGACCCTATTACAGGTGTGAGAATGTATGATCCACTTATACTCTCCTGACCGTGGAAGTCTGGTGAGAGATCTGATGATCATGCTGCTGATAATCCCAAAACAACAACAATCTTTAGACAAGAGAAATATCTGTGCAATGTTGTTGTTTGATCATCAGTGATCTCTAAAATAACATCACAGTTAATACTGTTTGACCTTTGATTGGTGTATTTGTTTCGCAACGTAATCTCACCAAACGAGGATCGTGTAGTAAATGATAGAGAAAGCATCATTTAGAACCGTTAATTCACGTTTTACTCCTGCAAAAATATTGCACCCACGTAGAGAAGTGATGCACAATGAAATGACGCCGATGTAAGTGCTGTTTTCCACCAAGAGTGGAAGTCAATGAATTTGATCTGTCGCTTTAAAATAAACATGCTCCCACTGGGCGTTGGATTGATAGGAGTGCTTTGGGCACGTGTGCTGTTTGCTGTCTGAGTTAATGACTTCATTACATTCTGTGTGCGGGGCCAGTGAGATCAGAGGGCCGACCTCTTAATCTCTGAACTGAAACTAAAACATCATCCAGATGCGTGTCAGCTGCGCCGGTGTTCCCTGCTTCTGCAGGGTTTACATACTAATGCAAACTGGGAGAGAGATGCACAAATCACAGCAAAGCCCAAGACCTGAAATGTGCTGTATACTTTAGTATGTGAATGCAGATGCTTGTAGCTGCAAAAAATCATTAAGCTTTCAGATTCTCAAGAATGCAATTCATAAATCCGACGTAACGCGAGTTGCATTGTCAGTGTTGTAGAATAGGAGCTTGAGTCGTTGAACTGAATTCTCCTAATTAATCACGTTCAAACTATTAAGTAATTAATGGATTGTTAGTGATAATTCCAGTATTTTTTTAAGGATGTGCCAGCGGTAAGTGTTACCGGTGTTACACAGTGGGTGGCTGTCCACAGACTACATTGCCTGCCCACCGTCGATGTCGATGTCCGGCCAGCCATTGGGGTTTTTTTGTATTGTTTTGTATTGTGATCTGGGCTTAATTTTCTCATAATCTCGAGATAACAAAAGTTGTTTACTCACCACAAGTGTGGCTAATAATTGTCCACAATGGACTTTATAAATAAAGTTGGATGGTGGGTGTTTGAGAATTTAGGGATCGTCTGTAAAGTTATAATATGCAAACTGTTTATTTGAATAAATATAAAAAATATCAGCTCATCAGCTGACAACCACATGAAGTCGTCAGCTGACAACCACATGAACACTGTACAAGTAGTTTTGTGACTGTTTGTTGACTGTAAGACATTCCATTTAAATGCTGTAAAGTAGTATATGAATGTGTTTGTAACTTTAGAGACGGTCCCTAAATTCACAACTGGAATTGTCCATTACTGACAAGCCATTTCATCTTGAGCGAATCCCTGATACAAGGTCAAATCAAACAAATTTGCTCTCTCTAAACAAAACAAAACGTTCTATGGAGTAAACATAAGCACATCACAAGAATACAACCTTTGTTATGTCGATATCACAAGAAAATTAAGTCGAGATCACAAGATTTTTTTATGTACCTTTAAATAACATCAAACTGACATTTCATGTGAGATCATACCCAACAGCTCAACTTATAAAGCATTATTATAAGCTTGCTGTTGTGAATCACGGTAATGAGACAGATTTCAACACTGATTTTTTTTGATGAACTTTTTTAATAATTGGTTTCTGTTTATTTATAACCAAAAGGTTACAGATATTAGCTTTAAGGACATGTTGCATGTTTTTTTTTTCTCTAGCCCTGTCTTGTCAGTCTATCAGACATGTTAGATTAGGGTTAGGGTTAGGGTTGATGTGAATGCTCTGACATGCAGCAATGTTAATGTACTTTAATAAAGTATAGATTTTGGACTACAAATCAACAATTACTCCTTATGTGAATTTCCAGACATCTTGCATACATGTGTATACAGTACATAAAAAAGAAGAAAATGAAAGAATTAAAAGGATCTGTGTTTTCTCTCATGTCATTCTCTGCTTGTGTCACACTCTTTCTCAGTGTGTGTGAAAACACACATCAGCTCTCTCTCCATCTCACGGTGATAAAGAGAGGATGAGAAACAGTCTTTCAATTACACACACTTGCAGAACCTAGCAGCAATTCACTTGCATCTGGAACAGTAACATCACTAGCATGTCCTTATTGTGAAGAAAATAGTTTTGATGACGATTGGTGGGATTGACTAGATAATCTTACATTTTTATTATGCTTTATTTTCATTTTATGTTTTTGTGGCACTCAAAGTCGAAGATCAAATTTCATTTTTACGGTCTTTTACTTCGCAATAAAGTTAAGCAGGACCACTTATATTCGAAGTTAGCACAGTTTATAAGGAAGGTCATTATTCACTAAACATTAACCAGCTGATTAATTAGAGCAGTCGCAGCTTTTTTGGAAATTCATCTTTTGAAAAACAGACAGAGGAGTGAAAGAGATGATGCAGTATTGTACAGTATGAAAAATCATGTGTTGTGAATTTTAAATCATGTGAATGTATTCTGGCAGAGCCCCTTATTTTGGACGAACTTTGGACGAATGGTGTAAATCATGTGTTTGTTCTGTGAAACACTATGAAATTACATGTGAAAAGCAAACATGCTGTTACTTGTGTCATTGTGTTCCGATCATAATTCCTCACCCTTTCTCTCTCAACATGCGCACTTTCATTAACACTTCGCTTGCGTCATATTCATGTGCGAACGCTTCTAATGTGTCTCATACGACATTCACACCCTCAGCACCACACGCACACACACAGACAAACACACACACACACACACACACACACACACACACACACACACACAGACAAACACACACACACACACACACACACACAGACAAACACACACACACACACACACACAGACACACACACACGACTGCTCCTTCAACAGCTGCCATTATGTCCCACAGGGTTGTCTTTTTCGTTGATAAAATATTTAAAAAATATATATTATATATTATATATATATATATATATATAAATATATATATATTTTATAAAGTTGAATAGAATTGCAAGAATTAAGGGCACATTATGTGACACTAGCACGGTGTCATATTAATGTAATTACACTTAATTATTTATTATCATTTGTGACAGAACAAGAAGCAGAATCATTTTAAATGTTTTTGAAAAGACCTGTCGGATTGATTTCTATTGGCAATACAGGTAAAAACAACTCCTATCATCCCACACTTCTTCACAGCATCATCAAGCTGCTTTTATAATTGTTTTGAATGTGACCTTTAGTAGTGAAAACTACTACTGCACCATAAATTAACTAAAAAATATTGTTTTTAGTTGGTTGGTTTAGTTTGGTTTTAACATTTTGTATTGTTTGTATTTGTATTTGTAGTCAAATTACGCCAAGATCTTTTGTATTTAGGATGCATTGAACGATACAGTATTTATTAAATTAGCCTCAGTTATAATAAAGAGTGACTTCTGCTTTAGTTTTTTGTAGTATCTGTTTCAAATGTCTTTTTGACGACCATCATTTTCACCACAAAATGATTATAAAAATGACAAGCACATCCACTGGGTCAAAAGTGCCTGTAGTCAAAAAACGCCCATAAACCCAAACTCATGTTGTCTTGTATATATTCCCCTGTCTGCATTATGCTGTGCTGTTCGCTGTAAGTGCTGAGACTGCAGTCTCTCCTCCAATGATGGATGAGGTGGAGATAACAGCAATGCTGTGCGCAAAGCCTCCAATCATTTAGCCAAGAGTCGCTCAGCTCTCCCTGGGTAAAGGGCACCTTGCCCGGGTCTCTTCTCTTTCCTCTCCTCCCCTCTATCCCCATGTTCCTGTTACATCCCACGTCGTTCTCTTTCACCCTGCCATCACCACGGGTGTCAGCGCCGAATCGCGCTAACAACATATCACTCACTGCAGGCACACGGCAAGACTATCAATCACACGAGATGATGTCTCGTAAATACAGCCCTGATGTTTCCTCTCTCAGACTCCACCGGTGGGCTTCAGTTCAATGTAATCAACATCCAGATGGGCAGGATGGCCTACATAATCACTGTTGTATCATATTTTTACCCAGAATGCTTTGGGCTACCAGCACCATTTTAAAGTTTCTTGCATTGTTTTAAAATAGGTTATTGAAATTTAGCAGTAATTATCCAGATTGAGTATATATAATATATAGATGATAACGTTTTTGCTATATCTTCCATCACTATTAATACCAAAGTCTGGGATCAGTTCACTCCGCCGCCATGTTTGCAACACCTCCGGGCAAGACAGTCAAGACAACAGTCCAATTTACTCAAATGGGGGAAGGCAAATATTTCTACCATTTTAATCATAAAATTGCAGTTTAATAACATATTTCTGACCAACAATTAAAAACTTACATTAACTGTACCATAACTTTTCTTTCTTAGGTTCAAATTGCGCAAAAAACACCTTTCTGGAGATCGCTTTAGCTACTGCACATGTGCACAGGTTGGCTAGAGCCTTACGAGTCTCCGTAAACAGCCCCTCCCCTAGAGAAACGTCAGTCTTTATGGATTGGTGATTGGTTCTTTTTACTGGAAGGCTGGACTTTCGTCGCTGGAATGGCCATATTGAGTGTTGCAATTCGCGCCATTCATAGTAACGGCAGTGGCGCATCTTGTTAATATTAAGTGTCTTTGGTTATACCATGTTGCTTGGAGCTGCTGCCATCGTTTTATCATCATTTACACATTTAACAGACTCCACCAAAGCAACTTAAAGTGCATTCCAAGTAGATTTGCTCAGTATATGTGTTCTCTGTGGATCAAACCCATGACCTCTGCGCTGCTAACACAATACTCTACATCTTTGACACACACCTCATGTGTGCTGCAGTTCTCTTGACTGGATTGATTAAAGAGTGATTTGTTCATTGTTCTGTTGGAGCTTTCTAGAGGAACAGAGCTCAACAGTAGGCGTTTGATTTGTACATCTGTCATGGGCTTCTTAGCTGTGTTAAATCAACGCTTCAGATCTCTCTGGGTAGTTCAGTGTGAGGTATTGCTTTCTGAATAATTATCACCCAGCATTGGCTCTGGTACACAATGTATTTCTTCAGACTGCTATAATATCAGGACCTGGGGTTTATACAAGGGCCGTCAATTTCAACTAAACCTAAAGCTATAGGTTACTCATGTCTTAGAAGCATACATTTGCACAAATGTAAAACCAAGTGAATGTATTTTAACATACAAAACATAACAGGACAAACATGAAAGGGAACATGTAATATAATGTAAAAAATTAATCGAATGAAAACACACATTATTTAATATTATGTCCCCAAACTAGGCCTTTCACAATATTAGATTTTCACAACATGATTTTCGCCAAAGAACAAACAGTAACGTAATGTTATCATGATATCTATTGGAATGCTTTTCTTTATTTTGTAGTCTGTTTTTTTTACCAATAAATCGCACACAAAAAAGGAAACTTTCCAGGATAAGCATTGTTGTATCAGTGTCAAACAGTGTAGTGTTAACATAATATCAGTATTTCATGTTTTGAATACAACTATTCATGCCACATCGCTTTCTCAGACTGCAAAAAAAAAGCTGAAACAAGTTATAATGTGTTTTTCTCTTCTAAAAGACATAAGGTCAAACTCTAAATAAATCTCTCACTGTGACAAACTAGTTTGTGTTTCTAGCCAGCTGGATTGTTTGAAGTTGTTCTGGTCAAGAAGATCACAGTTAATTTTCTCTTCTCCATGGACACAAAATCCCTGAAGCTTTCTAATTAGCAGGCAATGGGCGGAATATAAATGTGGCACATTGCTGTTGGGGGTTTAATGATATAGTGGTGTCTGAGGAGTATTGTGTACATGATGGCTTTACAGTCATCTGCTAGCGTAGCTCGCCCACTCTCCCAAACGCCTGTTGCCAGAGATACGCTCTGCGCTGCGTCTTCTAAAAAGAGAGTGCTTTTCTTGACAACACATAATCCTGGAGGGTTTTAAATCCTTACTCGAGTGTTTTATTCATATTCATATCGCTCTTCATTTAATACAACTTTGGAAATCTTTAAAAAGGCAACAGAGCTGAGGGCACTGAGGTGAAAGCTACTAACAATGTTATTTTCTGAGATTTGTAAGGTTATCTACCGGGTTGTGCGCACACCGTGTCAGAGATGCTGAAAGATGTCACCTTCCATCGCAACATGTTCCAGGCCGGCTTCATCTTTGTGCATACTGCAAAGAGCTGTAAATTGAAAAAGAACCCAACAGAATATCATAGAGATTTACAGGGTGAAACAAAGCAAACGGGGCGTCGCTCACTTTCTCTCCAAGCATACCAAAGAGTCAGTGCACAACGGTACCCGAACCCCTCTGCGCTCGTGATTGAAGTCTTTTCTTAGTGCGCCCGAGAGAGCTTTTTCACTATCAACAAAACCCCAGTTTTCTCTCTCCGGTACATCGAGGGCGACCCTCAAGAGCACTCAAAGATCAGACTGACAGCAGAATCTAATGACGGGCCATTAAGTAAGTCTATTCCCGTGAAACACAGTCACTCTTAAGGTAACACAGCGACGCTGTGGGTGAAACGAGAGCCGCACTCGAAAGGCCGAAAAAAAGGAAGTTTGCTGTTGAGAAGATTGAGCAGTTGCTTCGGGGATGTGTAAAGCGCTCTTTGCTGTGTCCGTGCCTCTTTTATTTCTTTTTAAAGCAGCGTTTGGTTCTGGGCTGTGGTTTTAATGCGCCTCTCATGCAGTCTGTATGTCCCTTCTTCAGTCTCTGTGCGCCTGTCCGTCATGCATAAAGTGAAAGTGGGAATTATGAATAATTCACATCCACTTGAACCTCCAACACCCCCCCAGCCATCCGCTCTACTTCTGCCTATTTTACTGCTGCTTTAATTGGCTTTCAGAGGATAACAATAGGGACAATATCTCATTAATCAAACAAAGAGCCACGCTTTTCTGCGACGCTCAGATGAATGAGGGAGGTGAAGGTGAAGATGGCGCGCTTTACGGGAGAATGGATGTTAAACATGATAATAGTTGTGTGCGGTCCCGCTTGCCATCTCATTGGAGCATTGCTTATTTGGGAAACGGAATAGAATATTCTAGGTTGAATGCAGAACATCTTGCTGATGTCATTTATTGTTAAACGGTTAATACGCAGAGACAAAGGGGCGGTCACACTTATTGTAACATCGATTCCATTCATATGCAGATGCCGTCTGTATTCACAAAGGTCTTTGTAAAAATGCCCATTAATGTCTTGAGATGGACCATTTTTGAGCCTATCCACAGTCAGTTTAAGAACTACCGCTCTAATGTAAACGTACGACCCCTCAACATTACAGTGAACCTTTTATTTACCTTCTTTTGTGCTGATTATAATATAGCTTCAAAGAGCAAGGGTCTGTTTTTTATTGTTATGCACCAAAATATGTGTATATTTTAATCCATAAGCATGGAAAATGCTGTTGAAAAATACTTGAAATGATTAATAATGAATATTGCAATTCTTGTTTGCGTTATTGCTGCAGTCTAATAGTTTTAGGGTGGTGATGTCATAATGAATCAAGATGAAGAGAACTTCAGTTGCTGTTTGACTGTCGTGAACTCAACAATACTGTAGCCCGTTTCATTTTCTGTTGAGAATTATTCACGCCATCAGTTAACCTTGACTGACATGGATGGGAAGACTGCTCTCAAAGCTGAAATATTCAGAGGTCAAAGGCCTTCTGGCAGACCTTTCCTGCCAGAAATGAATCAGAAGTCTGCTTTAGATGACAGACTTTCAGAGTGAAAAGGGCCCAGACCTCCTTCCAATTGTATTGTTCTGTAAGAAGGAAAGATTACAGGTCTTCCATCCTTACCGTAGATACCCAATCCTCTGAGGAAGGATGGATTAAGGATGGAGACATCTGTAAGAAGTAAGAGAATGTGTAACATGCTTATAAACAAGCCTGATTAGTGGACCGACATGTGTTCATGTGAAGCCTGAACACTTAAGTATCCAAGTCTGGTCAACAAGATAATCTTTTGATCACATGCTGAGGTCAAATCATATTCAGTATACACAAAGGAATACATTTTTTCTTCCTACTACAAAATCTTTGTTCAGGTTGCTTTATTGCCTTTGTTAGGAGAAGGTGACGGGTGTTATAAGGTGTCTCGCTTCACTTTCTATTAAACGTACACTTTTTTTTTGCCTCTTTCTTGTCAAAGTGTTGCATCAAAACAACATCAAAGCTGCTTTAAGTCAAACTGCAGTATACAGGGAAGGAGACCAAATGAGAGAGGCTTTTTATGCAAAGTCATTATAGGAAGTCCCCATAAACACCCAACGTGCATGCATGTGTGTGCACGCATGCCAGATTACAGCCATAGTGACAGGTTTTAAGTTGCTAGTGTGAATTTTCAGAAGTCACACTTCTGCAAACACTGTGCAGATTAGTCGGATGGAGATGATATATCTGACTTGAAACACAGCGCTTTTAGTAGAACACTTTGTCTTCGTAGATATATTTATCTTGACTAAAAATAGCAAGACACACACACAGACAGTCGGTATCTATTCAGCTTGAAAGCTTTGAAATGAAAAAATACATCATGCCTTACCACCCATATATAAATATAACAGTATTAGCCGCAGGGTTGTGGTCATCTAAAGCTTTTATAGATGTACTGGCTCGATAAAGATCTTTGCATTTCTCCAGAGATGCGGAGGGTTCGACAGGTTCCTGAAGCCTGTTCTGTTCACACAGATAAGCAGATGTCAAACCCGTCATACATTCAAACAGGTTTATTCTCAGGGTCAGGAACAGTATTACAATATATGTGGGGTTATGAGGGTGAGCTGTGTATCGCTGCTGAAGGGCAAGGCTTATAAACACAAGATTCGCTAGTACCCAACAGTGTGATTAAACCTGACAGCAGCTATAAACCAAAGACCCTCTTGATGATGTCATAGTAACCCAGGAACTGGAGGAACATGGACACAGGACTCGACTGTGATATGATGAAGTATGCCACGGTAAATGTTTTAAATGGAGATTGTGACTGTGTTCTGGTGTGTGTCTTCAGTACAGGATTGGTCAGCTGTACATGATCAGCAAGCACAGCCACGAGCAGAGCGAAAGAGGAGAAGGTGTGGAGGTGGTAGAGAACAAACCCTATGAGGACCCCACGTACGGCCCGGGACAGTTCACAGAAAAACGCATTTATCTTAACAAGTGAGTATAGCAGCTCTCATATAAAGAGCTCCTCTTAAGTATCTTAATATACAGTATTGAAGAAACATCATTCATGTTGTAGTTAGACGTAGCCAGACTTTTGATTGTTGACAGTAAGTGTGGTTTTATCTGTGGAGTGGAGTTTAATCTGGCTGAAAATTATGTACTTAAGTGATGTAAACTGATCGACTACAGTCTGAAATTCATAAGTTAGTTAGTTAGTTTTATTTAAAGTTTGAAAAGACAGGATATTGCCACACAAAACCCTGAAATGGGCCAAACATATACATGCTCCAAGCTATCATTTACTAATATAAAATGAATAAAATCGTTAATATACAAGCAAAATAAGTTAATATGTAAGCGTCAATAAAACGGAATATAAATAACAATTTATGTAAATACAAAGATACAGAGGAAAAACATTGTATAATATCATAATAGACCATAAAAGACTGTTCAAGCGGTTACAGTTACACTGAAAACACAAGAGAAATTATTGAGTTTTACTACAAATTTTGACTGTAATAAGCACTGATTTATTCATATGTTGGCATACTGAGACCCAGTGCTTGTGGATAAATAGTATATTTACATTTAAATGTCTGCAATCTTTTTTTTGTTAAAAGAAACAAATACATAAACATCTGTTGAAAACTGTCTCCTTATCTTAACTTATTTCCCAATGATAAGATTGTAATAATGATTTATAATTTAAGCAGTCACATAATTTGACATCATGTAAAGAAAATACTTTAAATAAATTTATTTTCTTTAGAAACGTTGAAAAATTTACAGAGTGTAGTTTTAACAACAAAATTTATCTCTTTCAAAGATTCATTGCAAACAAAGCTTGGCAAGATCCCATGATTAGTTTTAATCTGTACTTTGTATGGCTGAAATCAGAAACCGCTTTGATGCCAATTTTGGCACGTATTTGTCAGTATTTGGTAGACTGTCAAAAAACAGCTTTTGCACAATCATTCTGTTCAGCTGCCATCACCTTCAGGTCTGAACCGAAGCCAAGTGTGCCGGAGTGCTTGTAATGCCGAGGTCAGGGGATTGAATCTGAAGGACGGCACATACCAATAAACATGCAAATGTGTTCTTAAATGCACTGTAAATCGCTGTGGGTATAAAATCAATATATAAACGTAAGAGTCTTTGCTAAAAAAAGAATGATGTTTTATTAGTGAATAGTAGCTTTAACCCACTGTTTAACCTGTGCTGTCTTACTTTTATAAAGCACAGATAAAAGGATCACACCAGCATTTGTTATCCATTTCACCCTCTTCTTGATTTTATAGCATGACTGACTATTAGCTATATAGCTATATGACTGACTATATAGCATAAACAACTATTTAGCCATTGGTATATTAAACTCAGGAACAGCCACCTTTCATGAAAAGATCAATTTCCTATCATGTCCCAGCCTACACTCTTTTTCGATGTTGTTTTCTTTGTCTAGTATATTAAAAAAACAGTCTGGGTCTCACACTAGTCCACCACAGATGTTCAATTCACTCCCACAGAAAGATTAGTCTCTAAAAGGAGAGCAGTTTAACACGGATAAGTGAAGGACATGACCAGAGACCCAAACACTTTCCCAAAAATAGCCAGAAAACGATTTCACGGGACACCGTCCCTCCCCCAGGACACGGTCCATTCTGGGCACAGATAAATCAATGGACTGACGTCTGGTCAGAGGTTTTTTTAGAGGGTGTATTGAACTTATATGGGGGTCACTGTCCCTTGACCTTGGATTTCTGATTAAATCGATAAAATTTCCTTTGAGGGTCATGATTGGCTGTTAGGTGGCTGTGACATCACTTCCAAGTGGTTCAGTATTTTTGTCAGTATTGTTATTGAGCATCCAGAAGCCACAATAAACATTTATGATTTGTGTTTTAAGGAAGCCAGTGAATTTTCAGTGTGTAATCAGTTAGATAAAGCCACACCCACTTTGATGATGTCATACAATTGACCAAACTCCTTCAATTTCAACGATGAAAACTTTTACCTGATGTTCCACTTTTGCTGAACTCACCCCTAATTACAACTAATTCCCTCTCTGAACATTCATCCTCCATCTCATGTGAATTTGAGACCATCAGCTGAAAATAAATAAAGACTTACAGAAGATGAAAGGCACGAGAATAAAGGGTGAATATGCAAACATGGTCATTTAGAAATGGAGCGAGCACGAGAGAATTAAAGAGAGGCTGAAGAAACGGATAAAATGAGAGCGTGAAGAGGCTGAGATGTGCGTGGGACGTGAGACGGCTGAGCTCCAGCTTTAATGCTGTATAATTTGAGGTTTGACTGTGGGAAGCTGTACCTGCGTTTCGCCCACAGGCCACCTGCCGTTGCGTTCACATGCACGTGTGTGTGTGTGTCACTGGTGCGAGCTGTAACTCAGGAATAGATTCTGAAAGCCATCTAAATGTATACATTTATTGAAGTTCATTTACAGCATGGGTTTATAGATTTTGAACGTCTGGCAACCAAGAAATTCAACTGATCAATGTAATATAATCAGTTTTATAGGGTACGTAAAGGTTTAAGGACTGAATTCAAGCACAGGCTCATAACGAAAGATCCATTTGCATTTTATAAAGCCCTTAGGATGAGAAAATGTCTCTCAGATTTACATCACAGATGTGCCAAGTCATTCGCCAACAAAATCTGCTAGGTCTGCATAAAACTGTTGCTTTTAGCGCTGGCACTGGTCCCAGTTTCATCCACTCTGCATCTGCTTAGGACACAGCAGAGGAAGGGCATGCAGAAGAACTTTATCCCTTTCAGTTTATTATATCAGGATGCAAATTTATCCTCTCTATGCTCTGCGAACACGTAATTGATTTTATTAGTTTTACAATCCCATCTATTCAGCAATAACGGGATTAATGATGTTCTGTGCAGTTCTGAATGGGACATAACATATCTAATCTTGCCATTCATTTTTAAAAAGGCTGCATTTACACCTTTACAAATTTACTAGAGATGATCACTAGAACATTCCTAACACAAATATGAAAATGTTATCCAGTAGCACTATTTACCTCTAAAATGAGGTGCTACATAAAGATCTTCACAGTGATGACATAGAAGAACAACTGCTCATAGAAGAGTCACATGTTCCTAAAAGAACATTTTTTGTCTTTTTATTATAAAAACCTTTTTTAAAATTACATTCTCTAGATGTTAAAGTTCTTTATGAAACCATTTAACCAAAAATGAAGCACCTTCAAAATCAGTTGCTATCAAAGTCAGCTCTCATCCTGAAGGTCCTTTATATTATATTATATTATATTATTTTCATATTTCACCTATGAGTTTTATATGGTCAGGGAGGATCTGGTAAGATTTACAGGTTTTTTCACTTTTGTTTTCATGCTCTGTCCATTTCAACACCCAAACTATAAAGAAATTGTTTGACATTTTAAGTGGGACCTGAGGGTGACTATTAATGTTAGAAAAAATTAAATGTTTACTGTGTTGAAAAGATTATCTTTTTAAACGGATAGAGCTGACAAACAGATTAAATTCTGCAACTCTCTAGCAAAACTCTTGGTCTAGGACTTTTGGTCCTAATATAAAATTAAAGTTTGTCATGTTATTCACTTTTTTATTGTACATGACAGTGTTGGCACATTGAGCGACAGGAAAGAAAGAACACATGGAAGAAGCAGAAACATTGCAACAAAATGCCTAAAACCTGAGATGGTATGAGGCATAAGTTGGTGTGAGTAAAGTTTGAAGATATCTAAACTCTCCAGTGACTTATTGTCCACCTCTGTGCTTCCTGTTAGTAGTCAGGGTAGTTGCCCGTACAGATTCACACCATTCACACAACTGTCTATTAGAGCTGAGGGACTGATTAAGAGTGGTTTTGCAGCTGCTCTTAAACAGAATGAGTTTTGGCAGCGTTTCAGAAAAGCTGATCTCAGATCAGAGCAAAAGAGCATCTTCCTCCCCGAGCGGCCATCAGCGTTCCTCACTGCAGCGTTTAGTCTGTCATTACCGCTGTTATTGCAGTCAGAGGGACGGACCGCTTGGCACTTTATATTCTCTCTACTTATCCAGCATTTCTTTCTCTTTCAGCAAGCTGCCCAGCTGGGCCAGAGCTGTGGTGCCCAAAATCTTCTATGTGACGGAGAAAGCCTGGAATTATTACCCATACACCATCACCGGTAACTACAGCTGCATGAATATATACAGCATTGCCAGAGCTGGCTAGTGTTACTGTATATTCATGCCAATATGTGTGTTTAACAGGGTTAAGAGATTGGGAAGAATCTCATGTGTGTGGTGTAAGAATACAAACAAAACTTGTTTTTTGTCTGTTTGTTTTGTGAAAAACGGTTTTATGCCACTTCACCTACAGTATCATTTTTAGAAATTAACAAAGTTTACATCACATATAAATAATTTTTTTATTTTATTATGAACATTTTCTGAAAGTTAACCACTTCCAATCACTGACTAATTGTTGAAAAAGGAATAAAAAAACTATTTCTTACACTTTAAAAAAAAAAAGGCGTATACATGAATAAGCTTTCATGTGTATTAACACCACTTGCCACTATTTACATTCAATTTGGCTTTCCAAACGAGTTAATTTATACTAGGGGTGTCAATCTTTAGGTACTACGCGATCCGATTCCGATTCTGGGACTCACGATCCGATTCCAAAATTATTCTTCATATAATTAACATTAATAATGTTCATTAATAATTAAATATGATAAATTTGCATTTTAAATAAATAAAGAGTTTTTATGCTTTTTGTTTATAGTTAGAATCTCTTTGACAGTATTCCCATCTTGAAGTTTAATTTTATTGCTTTTATTTTAACAAAGTTATATTCAGGATGAACAAGTTCTGACATAGAATCGATTCTGAATCTTTGAGAATCGATTCAGAATCGTTAGAGAAAGAATCCCGATGCATCGATGCATCGATTTTTTCTCCCACCCCTAATTTATACTCCAAAAAATATATAAAGATTTCTGTATAAAGACATTTGTAGGATTATTTTAACATTTCGATTCATGATTTGAAACCTTCAATAATCCCTTGATTTACAGACCTCTATTACACTACTGTAAACTATTATACAAAAAGGTGAGGACATTATTTTCATAGCATTGCATTTTTGTGTACAAATATCTGATACACATTGTAAAGAGCAGATTGACCTCCTTTTGATATCTTAAATGTCAAATACATGTGTGAAATGCCATCGTAACATTCCTCAGGCACAAACGCATTGCTCACGGGACAAACACGTAACTCGTCTAACGTGTGTAGAAACAAAAACCACAGACCAACCAGAATATACAGTATATATACAGTATGTTTAATGCAGATACAGAATCACAGTTACTCTTGAAATACTGAAGGTCCTTCTATGATTGAATGAAGGATTGATTTAAGACTTAATGACTGACTGTGTTTATTGCCTAGACCATGACCTTTAACATGAACTCTCTCTCTCTCTCTCTCTCTCTCTCTCTCTCTCTCTCTCTCTGTTGTGCTGTCTGTCTCTCTCTCTTTCTCTGCCCCCACCACTGCATTTCAGAGTACACAGTGAGTATTTTTCCTGTTGTTTTATTTGTGTATACAGTTGAAACCGGAATGGACTTGAACCGAAATTTCACAGACAGTGAAATAATGGAGCTCTTGTAAACATAAAGGCTTTGATGGGCTAATTGAACGGGCCGTGTGTTGATGTCATTAGAGGCTCGGCAGGCTGTTCACCGCTGATAATGTTTGTCAGAGCCCCTCCCACCACGAGCAACCCATGATGCACAATTCACCGTTTGTCATTTATTGAGCTGTGCATGCAGGGTTATTACATTATGTGCGTGCGTAACAAATGTGTGTATGGTGCTGAGGCTAGAAATAAACTTTACTGTACAGTAGGCAAACACAGAGGTGAATGCAAGCGCAGTGCAAGCATTTATTTCCATTCCGCAGGTCTTCCTTAATGTAGATAGCTGTTAACATGTTTCTAACGTCTAGTCTTTAGATTTTACACGAATACCCACTGTGATGTTCACTAATGCTTGCATCTGCTCTCACAGGCATACTAAGTAAAGTAGAAAGCAAAGCAGCTCACTGGGTTTTGTAACAGAGATACTGTGGTTAAAGGCTAATTCCCATTAACCCTCATGTTATTACACTATCCCAGAATGCACCATTCTTTTTTTCATTGCCTTGCTGTAATATAATTAGAGTGTATTGGAAAGCCAGACAGACCAGGTGTCTTTTAGCTCCTTGGAGACTGTATTAGGTTTCATGGAAAATGTATTTGTGTTTCCAAAGACAGCTTTACATTTAACACACTGGAATCCTTTGAGACTAATTAATATAATAAAGATATGAATTTGGCGTCTAACATGTGGTGTAGAAACAAGGAGCGCATCTTATGTGTGTGTGTTTGCCATCCAGCCTGATAAAACTGATAAAAGACAAGAGAGGTAACATGACAGATTGGTTTAAATGAGGGTTCAGTCTTAACTTCAGCCAGTGAGGCTCGGAGTGGCTGTGCGTGCCCAGAGATGAATGAGAGAGCTCTACATGAGAATACCATTATCATAATCAAGCATATGCCAGAAGCCACAGGACACAAACAACTCAAATGAGACCAGTGAAATAAACCAGAGGATGTGGAACAAGTACAAATGAAAACAGCTGCGTGCTAATGCAAAGTCACTTTTTCCACATCAGGCTTTTTGGGCCGCATATTGAAATATAGACAGGAAGTCATCCATTTGGTGTTTGAGTAATTATGGAGCCTGAAATACATTTATATTGCGCTGAAGTCTTGGATAAGAGCTGTGATATGCAGCAAGCATTATCAACATTGTGATCTTTTCATAGATTTTTCATCGATTTATTCAAGGAAAAAAGTGTGTAATATATTCCCTGGATGTAAAGTTTGTTTTACTACATCATTGTGTAGACAAGTAAATATACTTTATATTTTGCAACTTTACACCGTGTCCTAACCAGACGCAGCGTGATATGATCGCAGTAATAAGCAATTTGACGTCGCAGAAATAGAAACCGTTTTTAAAATAGAAACCAGTGTCGCAGCGTCGCGTCTGCTTAGGACACGGTGTTAAATGTAATGTGTGCTGAGGATGCAGTGACCTGAAGGTGTTGGAAATAACAATGAGGGAATAAACCTTTCATCCCGTAAAACATGGCAAAGGACGTAATCAAACAAAAAAGTCTAAAAATAGTTACGCAAAAAGGTTTATTGCAAAATACTGAAATGTGTACACATACAGTCTATTCAAGATTTGTTGTTTGTACACAGTTATATATAACTTGCAGTAAAATGAAACCTGGCCAACTCCATAGACTGTGCAAAAATGATTAAAAAATAATTAAACTAAATATAAGTAAAGTAGAAGATAAAGCTAAAGTAAAATATAAATTAAGCTAAACATTAAAATATAATGTCAACATAACAGAGTCCCAATGTGCAGTATGGGATTTGTCCATGTTGATGGCCTGAAGGAAGAAGCTCTTTCCGAGTCTCTCCGTTTTAGCCATCTATATATGCAGTTAGTAGTCGTGAGCGTTGACTGAGGGGATTTTATCGTTCGCAGTGCTTCATGGGATTGGTCGGTCACTGCGGAGCTTTTTCACCTTGCTTTATGTTTCCATAGTAACGGCTGCTATGGATCAGAATTATGAGTAGTGTATGTTTCCACCAGCAATTCTCACAGATTCTCTCATTGAGGTAGAAGATGGCAAACACTGTATCTGTATCACTGGAGAAAGCGTTATGAAAACATTTCATGCATTTACTTGACTATCCCTTAACTTTCCACTAAGTTGTTCATCTTTCCTTATCGTCAGCTAAACTGAACTATGTTTATTGTTTACTGCCCTTTCATTTGTAATTGCTTTGAATAAACACCTCTGCTAAATGAATAAACATGAATGAACAAATAATGGCACTGACTCAACATACGATTGTCGATCAGATTTTTTGCTGACAACGTTTTGTAGTGAAGTTCAAATAAAACTCACTTAAATAAATATGTAATGGCAAACATATTGAGAATGAGTGAATTGAAGCTTTTGCACCTAGGGGAGGAGCCATGACTTACCGACTGACTCGTGGCATATACAGAATCATAAATCATTGCTAAAAGGTTCCCCTGTTATCAGTAAAATTAATTGGAATCCTATTGTTGCACTCTACTGGAGTCAACAGAGCATTTTTACACCTGTATTAGTTGTTTGTCTATATACACATAGACATCTCAAGTCAGTACACATCTTTTCCCTTTTTTCCTTCTCTTCTCTTCTCCATCCTTTCCCCTTCCCCCACTCAGAGAAAGCAGTGCTTTCTCCAGTGTTACATAATGCGGGCTCTATTGATTGCCAGAGCGATTGTGGGAGCAGTATTTAATCTAATCAGGCAGCGGTGTGTTGGGTCTCCGAGGGGCTGGTGCCTCAGGACGTGTGGAGAGAACAGGGAGGCGGTAAATCCAGCGAGGCAGAAAAGAGCTCATCATTACAGCAGAGCATCAGGCCCATAAAACACAATGGCACAGAACGGCAGGGCGCTGCAGGAATGGTGTAGCAGCTGAAGTGAGAGCATGTGTTTATGAATGCAGCACTGGCCTGTGATTGTGACCCCTCTCGATGGAATCCCAAATTAATTAGTAGACTAGATAGAATTAACAGAGGCATCTCCCGTTCATTCACAAAGATGAATACTATGGTTAATTAGCTGTTGAATAAACTGGTAAATCATTTTTTCATTTGTTGTTGGATTTCCTATCTACAGTAACACCTACAAGTAGTTTTAAATTGAAACCTATACCTAATACAATTTAAGGATCCATATACTTATATTGTATTATGTTGCATTGCATGTCTTACCAGGTTTCATTTTTTTTAAAGAGAGTACAAGCACATACTTCGATCTTAGATTAAGTCAGAAGTAGGTTTTAGTTAAATTAAGATTAAGTAGCTTTTATAATATGCCTTGGAACAAAACCTTGTCTGTAAACCATCTACACTTTTTACCAACCAATGTGATGAACTGCCTTTGATTACTCTGCTTAGGTATCTTTGTGAACTTGAGCAAAACCAATATAGTTTATAAATGTATATTTTCTAAGTGTCATGTTAGACATTGTGCATTTTGTTTTTATTAGAAATTAACTTCCTTTTTTCCTCTTCTTCAGTGTTCTTTTCTGCCAAAGTTCTCCATCCATGTTGAAACAAAATATGAAGACAACAATGGCAGCAATGACAATGTACGTATATTAATTCTGTGAATACATATACATACATATAATGTGCAGTTGTATGATTATGGTTTTCAAATGGTAAAACAATTAGTTGGATTTCATTAAATATTATTTCATGTAATAATTCCTTCTAAAATTTACAGGTGGCTATCAATGAGCCTTATAAATCATAAAAATATCTCCATAAAAGTATTTCGTACGATATGTGCACTATACCCCAAAGCTTCTGAAACCATATGATAGACCATCAGTTTTTGCTGAAACATCCCCACAAATCTTATTCATGCTTCTGCATATGAAAACTTTTTTGGTATGAGACCAATTATAATAGATAATGTCTGAATGTGTTAGTTCTAAAGGCCAATTTTTGGAGATTCTTACTTTCTCAACTCTAAATTAAAGTGAAAAGAAAGGTGTGATTTCGCCTGGGGTTTGTGCCGGAGGGATATAGTGCAAGTTTGACTGTTTAATAGTTCAGGTTTGCAGTCAGTCTGAGAGCTTACATGCATGAAGATGTTGCAGTCTGAGCTGGCCTGAGCTCCTGTTAGAGTCTCTGGACACTCACATTTGACTCTTTTTCTTTTTTTATCTGTCCCAAATGAGAACTTTTTTGGTGATTGGCATGTTGATAGTTTATTCTTTTCTGTGATCATTTGGAGGTGTGTGAGTATGTGTTTTGAAGATCTAACATTTGCAAGTGATGTGCTTTAACTTTAATTAAATGTGCTTTTGGCAAGAGTGTGTGTTCTTTTAGCATCAATACTTTACACCCAGCTTAACTGGCAACACTACTTTTGTAGCTTCTGTTGATGAGCTGGAAGATCAGTTGCAGATTTCATCTTCCATCTATTCCTGTGTGGCTGAATTACGCTGTCCGTGGTGCTGAAATCATCATTCAAATGTGATTCTCCACTGCTAAATGATCTCCATAACATTCATATATAGAAAATATTCATAAAATCATTTTTATTGTCATTGGTTTTTGTAACTAGAAATTTAATGATTTAAAAATTTGATTATCAACAAAGGAATAGTTCACCTACAATTCTGTTATTATTTATTCAACCTCCCATTGTTCAAAACCTGACTAAACTGAAGCTATTTTATAACCTTACAGTACCATTGCCCTGCTGAAAAATGAACTCTACCAAGCTTCAGTTCTTTTTCTGTACCTCACTACAGTACATCTCTCACCATTCATCCAAGACACCCAGTCCCTGCAGCCTAATCTGCACCACATATCACTGTCAATTTCAGCTAAAAGCCCTTTCAGTCTCATCTGACCTCAAAGTCTTTTCCCACATCACAGATGGATCATCATGCTTTTTGAGCCGCTCCAGTTGTGCTTTCACATGGTTCACATTGAGTAATGGCTTCTTTTAACGCCTCCTCCTGTAGAGCCCCAATGTTATTAGGACCCCTTGATGTGGTTGACTCAACGTTGACCCGGCGATTCAATGTTATCACTGGGCCTACCTGTCGCTGCTCTTAAAAGTTCTCGTCACACAAAAAGTTTTGAAGAATTACCTTTTTAGCCTGCTTTGACATTCATTTCACTTTCCAATAAAGGAATAGTGTAATGCACGCTCTCCTTAAAAGTAACTTGAAAAAAACCATTTGCATCCCTGACAATAGGGTCTTTGAATGTAAATAGCATTTGCACTAATAATGGTGAGAATACTGCATGGACTGCATATATATTTGATATATACAGCTTTAAAGATTGTGACCTAATGCAAGAAAGTCAGTGTAGCACCAACAGGGGAAGCACTTTACTGTCTTCCTTGAGGAGAGATATTTGATCCCCATGTTGATAGTCTTTTAGCACCTGCACAAGAGACTAGAAAACGCAAATCCTTGATCTATATTCCGCCTCCTCATCTGTCCGAGAGGCTGTTTCTCATGTTTTCCTTCTATTTCACTCATGTTAGCCATTTTGGGATTTAAACGCTAGCATACACTATTTGTGTCATTTAAAACATTGCTTTTTACTGTTCTGTCTTTAGAGTTTATTGTCATGTTTGGTTATGATTTACAAGCTATTAAGACTTTACATCATGGCTGCGTGTATAAAATTCAGATTTCATCCTCCTCTCTTGATGAGCGCCACCATGTCACGTCAAGCTCATTTCTTCTCATTTCATTCGCACTCTCCCTTTGTAGCTGCATTTTAAAATAAAAATGTTTTATACATTTCTTCCCATGTTTCCTGCAGCTCACTGTCAGTAGCATCTGAAGAGAATTGCAGTGTAATTCGCAAAGCCACACAGGTGCCAGACAACACTAAAGCTGGGCTCGTACCTGAAAGCACCTGATCCTTTGATGCAGGGAGAGCTCTCACCCATTAAAGTCTTTGTTAGGCTGCAAACACGAGCACTTTTAGATGAGTGGCAGCTGATGCAGTACGTGCGCCCGCACAGACCGAGAGCTCCTTACTGTGGACAGCGAGGAGTTTGCAGCTGTGGGGTGGGAGTGTGCTGAAGTTTGCTTAAGATTCCAGGGTCTCAGCTGTCAACATCAAGAACCGAGGAGCTTTAACACTTATGGCAACAAAGTGAATGAAAAAGTCATATTCTGTCTTGATCTTATCTCACTGTGCTGTAGATCTTCAATACAGAGCTCAGAGATGAAGAAATTGAAGTGTGTATAATCGACATTGCCTATGATGAGATCCCAGAGCGCTACTATAAGGACTCTGAGGTAAGTGTGGATACTAGTTCTGAATTATTTATGAGCAATCTTTTTTGGTACAATATGTGAGGATATTTACCTCCATGTTTTGAAATGTGATGATATGGTATGTCGTGGTGCTGTTGGGATTTGTTTAAAGAAACCGGAGTGTACATCTCCAAGAATGAAGAAAACAAGGGTGCAGTTTATTTTTGAGCCAATACTGAATTATTGATGAGACCCTGTTGAGATCTCCACTGGATGCACGCGACACTCAGTCACCCCTCCACTGTACTGCTGCAGTCATGTGCTTTCACACGCTCCTCCTGCAGAGGAGGATAGACAGATTAGAGGAGTGCAGTGTTATCTTTTTCTGGCAGCAGCCCGCTGCTATCTGAGGATCCAGGCCAGCAGTGCTTCTGTTTGAGGGATGAAGCAGAGGTGGAATTAGATGTGGAAGGTTCCAGGAGTTACCTACCTTACTTAAGTCACCATTTAAAGAAAATCACTCACGTGAAAGAAGTAGAGAAGATTAAGAGATATTAGCATAATTCGTATGGGAAATTTGTTGATCAGTCTCCACACATTCTTGGTTTTGAGACCAACATCTGATCTCTCTACTTGGTTTGTACATCCTCAACCACATTTCCAAACTGTCGTCCATCTTTTCAACTTTAGGATCCACGGCACTTTAAATCAGAGAAGACAGAACGAGGTTTGCTGCAGGAGGGCTGGAGAGACACACAGGACCCCATCATGTGCTCCTACAAGCTAGTGACGGTCAAGTTCGAGGTGTGGGGTCTACAGACACGCGTGGAGCAGTTCGTGCACAAGGTCATACCCGCCCCTCCACATGCATGTCCCGGACAGCCCCTCTAAAGTCTTAACCCTGCCCTCTTTCTATAGGAAGATCTGTTAATCCATTTTTTCCTTGCATTGAAACACTTTCATGGCATTGTTAGGTTCAGGGTTCGGAAAATGTTCCAGGACCAACAAGATTATTCATGAACACATTTTGCTGGTAAAATCAGTGTCACCACATATCTGTACTTCTCTCTGTAGGTGGTACGGGACGTGCTGTTGCTTGGCCACAGACAGGCTTTTGCTTGGGTCGATGAGTGGATTGGTAAGTATGGCATTGACCATTTGTGTACAAAACCTTTCCTTCAGATTATCATCTGTTCATTTCTATTGCTGTGTGACTGATTCTTTTTCTGTTGACTCTGTCCAAAAGTCATGATGACTAACAAACATCACGACGTGTTATTGCATGAGTCACTGAAAGAACAAACAGAAGCCTGTAAAGATGGTCTTCATGTATATGTTGATAACCTTGAACGGCTTGATTAAATCTTTTCTGAACATGTTGTCCAGTTGTGTTTAAAGATTTTTTGAATGTTTTCTTGAAGACATGACGATGGAAGAGGTGAGGGAATATGAACGAGCCACTCAGGAAGCCACGAATAAGAAGCTGGGTACCTTTCCTCCAGCTATTTCCATCAGTGAGACGCCTCTGCAGGCATGCGGCCGTAGCGGACCATCCAGCGCTCCCTCTACGCCCCTGTCCACAGACGCCCAGACTTCCTCTCCGTGCCCAAGGACAGACCACGGAAGAAGTCTGCGCCAGAGACCTTGACTCTACCGGACTCGACACGGAGAGACTCCTCCTTCCGCCTTTCAGGTCTTTTTTCCTGGGGTTCCAGCTCCCCACAACCTGAGTGATCCATGATGCCAGGGTTTTTGATAACACCCCCGAGTAATGTTAATATCGAGAGGATTGCGCAGTTTCCCAAACACACAGAGTGGCTTTTTAACCTGCGCGACCTCATGAGTTAATTTCCAATAGGCCAAAAAGTGCATTCTGTAAACACTACAGATCAAGGTTAACTATATCTCAGGAGTTGTAGACAGAGCTGATGTTTTTCTTTTAGCCATTTTTCGTATTGCTGAGCCATTTTTCCTGCTGATGTCAAATATGAAGAAGGATCGACAGCCAATGTTTATTTGTTGTAGTGATGTATTTTAGTATTTCAGTATTTCAGTTGTGATATTATGTTGAAACTTTCCTCAGGCTTCTGGATTTCCAAATCAAAACTAATGTGTTAGACTTGTATTGTAAATATCTCATCATTTATAGGAATGTAAAGGTCAATTCAGTAGTTGTTCACTATGTCTTCAACTTTGATCTGTTCCATTCCTGTGGACTCGGAAACCCGGAGAGCCCAACTTTACTGATCTTGTACTTTTGCTTGGTCTGTTAGTGGACAGTAGAAAGTGGCACTCGTCTGTATATAGTTTATCATCATGATATATTGGTTAGTTTGAGAAGCATCTGTCATGTAATTGATTATCTTCTTCTTTGTACATAGTTTGCTTTGATGTGATGCGTTATTAGCCATAAATAGTCAATGGAATCCTTAATGAATGCTTGATTATTAGAATGTTGTACAGTATAGTCAACAAGCTCTAAGGAATGTGTGCTGCTGCTGGACAATGTATACTATGTAAATTGAAAAGCTCTTGCCTGTACTCTTGCTGGTTAATGCTTCTATGTTCTTTTGAACGTTATTTGAACGACTCTTTTCTATAGCATTCAGAAATGCACATGCCAAATCTTGGGAAATCATGCTCTTGATGTCAATTACTATTGTGAAATTAAAGCATTTGCTATCTATTTGGATCTATAGTTTATTCAGACTCGACCAAGACTGTCAAATTGCTATTTTTATATAAAAGAGATTATTCCACCACTGTGTACCAGAAGTACTGATGATATACTCTTAAAGGCTTTCATATCTTTAATAATTCAGATGCAATAGCTCTGACCCTCATGGCATCTAAAGGCCATTTGAGCTTTGAATGGCATGGCTATGTGAGCTTTTCAGTACCAATCAAACTTGACAAATGCCGGTGATGGGGTCCATTTCTTTAAATATTTTATAGTAATTCAATGAGCAGATTATGTATAAAATAGGCTATTACTGAATTACTGCTATTATTGGCTATTACTTTTTTATTATGAATCTCTTTAAAGGCAGTGTTTAATTGTATTACTGAGCTTTCCAATATTTCAGAAGGTACAGCAATAGATATATTAATAGCTTCATAAACCTTATTTAGGGCTTAACTTTTTGACCTTTTATTCAACAATATTGTCTCAGAGAAACTGACTTAATTTCTTAAGTTTGCAAGCAGACAATGTATAAAAGATGTTCATATTTTATGGTAAAATGGTTAATAATAATGGTAATAATAAGAGGATTAAAGGATTATTTGAAGAAACCAATAGTGACACACAAAAAATCTGGAATGATGTACCATTGCTCTTGAATATTTCCCCATATGATTTACATGTGTTAATTAAGTAAAACCTTTCAATAATATAAGTGATTAGCAGGAATTGTGATGCCTTTATATTTGTATTATTTTATTAGTAAATGTTCATGTTTTTCAGTTTTCTTTAAAATGAGCACAAGATTTAGCTTATGCTTGTATGTAAACAACACCCACTGTTAATAAGTATGGAAATAAGTATCAAGCAAACAGAACTTTACAATATGACCATATTCATATATTTATCACTCTGATGTCAAAAAAATAACCTGGTGAAAAAAAAGAGGCATTTTATTTTACGTTATAGGCTATATTGTATCTCCAAAGATCAGTGAAAATTGGATTCCCCATTTTTAAATCCATTAAAATTCATTTCAGTTTTTATTATCTGTAACTAAGATTTAATAAAAATAAAAAGTTAATCTAAGCCAAACCTATTAAATTACATCATTACAATTACACTACAGTCAGAATGGCTAATATTAGTCTATTATAATATAATAATAGTATATTAAACTGTCTTAAAGTTAAATACTTTTTTTATTTGGTTAGTTATATTGCCGGTTCTGACGAACGGAGAATTTAAGGCTTTAACATTGTTTTCGTAGTTAAGGGTATAAACGCCCGTTATTTAGGACTTTTATTTTGAAACGTATAGGCCCTGTTTAAAGGGCTTTTATTGTGGAAGTGTGGTTTCGTCGCTGTTGTTTACACCCGTGAAGTACGAACGCGGAACTTCTCCGTTTTAATCTTTAGGTTAATGTAACTGAAGGTAGATCTGAGTGAATACTGTATGCTTGTCTCATTACGGGGTTTGGTACATGGTACTCATTCATAAGTTTTATAAGTTAAACAGGCATGTTGTGATCAGCACGAGCCTTTAATGAACGCACATCTGTAGACACACGCCATGGCGGAACATTACCGCCGAGCTCCACACAGAGACCATCATCCTGAATCTGTTTATAAAAGATCAAGAGAGGCCAGTGAAGGTCATCACACTCATAAACACTACAGATCATCATCTGAACCTCAGCACAGACCTGCTGTGACTCTGTCCACAAACAGACAGCTGTACGAGAGGAACTTCCCTCTGTATAAACAGCCTGTGGAGGTGGGCTGCTTCTCTCTGGACTCTCACAGGAACTTCTTCAATGATCACAGGCAGATGAGATATTATGTTCAGCCAGGAAGAAGACCCGACTTTAATTTGAGAGATGGATACCGTGACCGTTTCACCAAAAGAGATGATGGAGTTAAAGAGAGACTTGATCACGTGCTGAAGTGGATACTGGCAAACAGAGATAAGATCCAAAGCAGAGATCAAACCTCATCCAGCTGGTAGGATATATTCAGTACCAGTCAAACGTTTTGGAGACTACATACAAAAATGTTGCTCATGATCTTAAAATATGTTTGAAATGACTTTGTAGGCAAAAATACAATCGTGCCAACACAGTCATTTCTTTAATTTGAAAACTAAAACTTTATTTAAAAATATTTTGATAAAATAAATAAATAAATGAATAAAAAGCAGTCAATAAGAGTCCAGCACAGATAGAAATTCCTTCAGTGTTGTTTAAAAAGCATCTCAGGTTGAGAACTCAAGAAGCTGAATGATAAAATGTCAAAAGTATGATTTTACAAATTTAAGACATTGGGTGACTACTTTTGAAGATGCTACTCTTCTAAAGTGGAAAAAATTGAAACAGCAGTGAGTCTTTCCAAACTGGTATTGTAACGTTTCTATAATGTTCAACATGCACATCTGCAGTGTTTTAGGTGTGGACTTTGTGACATGGAGAGGACACTTAACTAAGGTGCTGACCACCCCGTACGAGACTCAAGAGGGATGGCTTCTGGCCGCGTCCAGGTTTGGAGACTCCATCTACATTAGCGAGGTGGAGACGGAGGCTGCGCGAAATAAACCGAGAGAACCGCTCGGAGCGACAGGAAGAGATGATGTACTGGGGTTATAAATTTGAGCAGTACACATGTGCAGGTTTGAGAAGATCTAATGTTGTGGACTATCAGACTGTTTGAATGACGGGCCGTGCAGCTTAATGTCGATTGGCCTCTGTTTTTAGATGATGTAGACAGCACTCCAGACCCCGGAGGAGTCGTGAACACAAATGAGGCGTTCTGCACGGTGGTACAGACGCGTCTAGCCGACCACAAGCTGCTCTTCTCTGGTGAAGTGGACTGTCGGGTTAAAGACGCTGATGCCCCTCCGGCTCCTGCCTGTTATGTGGAGCTCAAGACATCAGCAGAGATCTGCACCCCCAAACAGCGCAGCAACTTTCACAGGTGTGACTTTAAAACGTATCAATGTGGAAACATCTGAATATGATTGTGAATCTGAGAGAATCTTTTTTGTTTAAATGGTTTCATTCATTAATGGTTTCTCTTGCAGATACAAGCTGCTGAAATGGTGGGCACAGTCATTTCTTCCTGGGGTGCCACAGATAGTCGCTGGATTTCGAGACCATGATGGGGTGGTGGTGTCAATGGAGACGTTCCAAACCTCTAAAATATCACAACTGATCAAGGTACAACTTAAACCTTCAGTTCCTGTAATACTTTCCTAACCCTACGGGAGAGCCATTCATAATGCAAAGGTCTTTTTATTCTGTAGAATGAGTACAACTGCTGGAAGCCCACAGTCTGCATGAATTTCTGCAGCGATTTCTTGTCCTTCGTCAAATCAGTCGTCAAAGAGGATGACCCAAGGTACTTGAATGGTCTGCATGCGACATGAAAACTGTCCACTATAAATCTACCATTGTATCATCATGAAGGATTTCTCTATTTTGATATATTTTGCTGTTCTTTCAGGTTGGTGTACCTGTTTGCATGGGACCCACGCAGAGATGTGAGCTACACAGTGCACAGAGACTCTCAGTATAACTTTCTGCCCGAGTGGTACGTGACGGCAATGAGGAGTCGGCACTCATCTCCGCACTGACATACTGATCTTACATGTAGGACCTGCATCAAGACTGAAGATCGTTGTCATTTAGATGCAACATATACACAACTTCTGTACGTTGAGATGTGGGAAGAGATGGTTTCAGACAACATCAAGACAGTTAATAGCACCACTGCACATGTTCGGTTTTTATAAATGTCTTGCATTCAGATTGTTTTTTAACTTTTAAAAAATCATGAACTTTAGCAGGAAATATATTATATTACTGCATCTTTAATACAACAAATGCATGCCTTTCTGTGTAAATGGTTTATACATTCAGTTTTTAGCATAGACCATTTATTTAATGCAACAGTTTACATTTTATTTGATATTAATACTTTTTATTGTGATTCTTGATTCATGAGGCACTTTGACCAAGAGGCATTACATCATCACAGAAAACTGACACTCGAAAGGATTTTCCAAGCTACATGTTATTAGCATTGTTTATTATAACTTAAACATGCTAAAAGTCTAGTCATGTAAATAAACAAATTATACAAATGAAAGTACAAAATATGTGCTATAATGAAAGAAACCGAAAATACAAAGTCTTTATTGCATTTAAATTATGTAAACCATTTTAGTTTTTAAGATCATATTCTGTATGGTCTGAGACCAGCCACAGTTGTGCTGTAGTAACTAACAGAAACGGCACATTTAAGGCAAGTATAATAACAGGAAATTCACATTGGTTTCAGTGCTGACCTATGTGTTTTTAAAATACCTCTCATGTATGCCAAATTACACCGTCTTCATGTAAATGTAATTGAATTAAAGAACTGATACAGGCCAGGATATCCAACATGAATAAAGTCAAATTAATCCAGTCATGGAGGAAAGACGTATATCCTTTGAAAGATTACCCTTCATTGCAACTAAGCATACACATTCTTGAATAAAAATAAAACACTGTACTAAATTATAAATGTCATAAGGTAAAAAAATTCATTTTCATTTTTAGGTAAAATCTTTAAATAAAAAAAAATTATATTTTACAACTATTATACCTTTCGCAAGTTATATATGATCAATATCAGCATTATTTCTTAAACACTAAGTTTTACATTAAGACATTTATCAGGAAAAAATAGAAGTTTTAAGAAAAACATTTTGTTAAAAATGAAAAATGTACACCTGCAGAGTTTGGAGAAAAATCTCTCCATTGATCGATGTCATGTTACATCTGCAATCATACTACATGAACCCATGTTAGCGGAGCAGTGAGTGATATGTTTAGCACCTCCTAAGGGTTTGTATGTGTGTGCGTGTGTTAGAGAGGTAGTATTTAGTCTCTCATATGCTGACATGTCTCAGCATCTCAGTGCTTGAGTTTCTTCTGGAGACCCATGATTCTGAATGTGGCAGCAGTTATCTTCTCATAGACCACAAACATGAGGGCCGCCGTCAACACTGTCTGCAGGAGCTTTGCCTCTAAACCTTTATATAACCCCAACAGTCCATGTCTCCTGTAAAAGACAGAAGGACAAAACAGAATTAACGAATTAAAATAATTTATCCATGATTATGTTTGGTTAAAACAACGACTTGTGATTTTTGCAGTATAGTCATGGTCTTCTAAATCAAGTCAAGCAGTGGTGAATGTTTTGAAAGTACACAGAATTCACACCAAGCTATTATTAGCGTCACTGCACAGCATCCGCAGCTGATAGTTTCTTTTGTTGCATAGCAACACTGTATTGATGTCTTATACTGTATGTCAGGCACTGTCTCTTATATTAAAAGGATGGCATTTACTTTAATTAAAAATATTACACTTTTAAACCTTAATATACCTTTAATATTTGATATCCATTTAATAAAAGCAATAATGCTCAATGTTGTGCCATCCTGTGAATGCAGTCGCTGAATCTAAACTTTGTTGCTTAAAATAAACAGATAAAGCAGCAGATAAAAAAATGATCAGCTTTGATCTTTATTTTGCTTTTCTACAAGTTTGTTCTTACGAACAGTGTAAATATGCAGATCTGAACATGGATATATATATATATATAAGTGATATTTCAGAATGTCCTGACTTACTTTATTCGGTCCATTAGTAAATACACAACATTCCTCAGGCTGCCCAGCAGACCTCCTTTCCCATCCGATTTATACTGTCCAAACTGTTCAGAAAGCAATTGAAAATATTTCACACCATGAGCAATATTGTATACCCCAGTATCTATTAAATGTGTTATATAATGTTGATGATTGTATACCCTTAGAATAGCCTGAACTGTCTGCAGTGGATATGTTGCAGATGTTGCGATAGCTTTAGCAATGGCACCGATGAGAAAGATCTCAAGTGATGATATCTGCATGTAAACACATACTATGTAATACATAATATGTTATATATTCTAGTTACAGAATTGATGTTTTAATCTGTACCTTCTTTCCTCCGTGTCCAGCTTTCCGTTTCATAGCCTCATAGAACATGAACTGAACAGCAGGATTGAACACTAGCACAAGAGATGGCAGAGTCCCGTTCCACAGTGTTCCCACTCCCTCATTGGCTATTATCTGGGAGAAGGCATCTTTAAGAAAAAAAAAAACATCACTGAGATGTTTGCAGTGCACACCTGATCCTATTCAGTGCTGTTATTTACATTTAGGCATTTAGCAGGTGCTTTTATCCAAAGTAACTTACAAAAACAAACATTATTAAAGCGTTATTATTGCGTTAGTCTACAGCAGCTTTTAAATCTACTGTATGAATAGCACAAACTGGTTTAATCATGCTCAGCATTTTTAAAAGATTAAACATTTGCTTGAAGTCTATACCTTAACAAATTAATGAGTGTTTAAGGGGTTCTGACCAAATATGCCCTTATAATGGGTCTGATGGAGCTCCTCGTTCCTAAACTTTGCTCCCTGAAGTTTCAGTCGCGTGTTGACCACCCACATGGGAGTGGTCAGGAGTACATTAACGGCTCCTTAAAGACAAAGAACAACATCTTCTCAATGACTGTTTTCTTGCTGTTTAAAGGAAATGCATGTAATTGTTACACTTAAGTGTAATACAACCAGGTTTAACACTGTTTAATCTGTACATTGGTTTCTTCAGAATGGTAATAGAACATAATTGGTGGATCCAGTGCTTTAAACTAGGAAAACTGTGGGTTAACTATTCAGTACCTGATATGAAGCCCATGAGCAGATCTTTGCTAGGTTTGGATCTGTCAGATATCATCACTTTCTTTAGGGTGTTGAATGTGTAGAAGTAAACAAAGTTAGAGCAGCACAGGCTGGAAATCACAGGAAACCAGCCACGATAGAGAGACCATCTGAAACACAAAGAAATGAAATACTTAGTTTTGATTCTGAATGAGAAATAAAGAACCTTTTCTGCACATTGGATACAGTACTTACATGCCCTCCTCCTTGACTATTTCAGCCAGAATAATGGGAGTGGATTTAGACCTCCGGCTTTCATCCACTAAAACAGATGTGGGTTATGACAAATGCATGATTGACACGTCAAGCCGTGACAGCCGTGATATGCTATATGCTATGCTTAATCAAAATTTTATTTGAAACACAAAAAATATTTATACTGGTAAAAACAAATTTACCACAGAACAAGGCAATTACTTTTTGATTAAAAACAATATATAAGTAAAAAATTATTAAAATAATAATATTGACAAAAGTCACATTAAGATAAAGAAATACAACATATTTCCAAATATATATAAGGATAATATCTCACCCTGAAGTCTGATTCGGGCTGTGTCCAGAGGGAAAAACACAGTCATTGCTGTAACACTGCCCTGTAGGACAATCATAAAGTATTTTAACAAACATCACAGACACAGATCTGAAATCGATGAGACAGGAACTTGTGATTATAGGCCAGTGTTTTCTCACCATTGCACCTGCCACAGCATGCACCAGTGTTTCATATGACAGCAGGCCGACTGAGTCTGACATCTCTCCTTTATTGTTTATTCAGTCCTAAAAGACTAATTACTGCGTCCTGCGCAACTCTAATCACCCGCAACAAAACGAATTATTACAAAATATCAATTCATACTCAGTGTTTCACATTTATTTGCTATACATCCGCATTCTGATGATTCAGCTCAGTGGTTACTTCTTCGCACTGACTCTGTTTTGATTCACTCTGCTCATTACCGCCTCTAAAGGCACAGCGGGATCTCTCTCTCTCTCTCTCTCTCTCTCTCTCTCTCTCTCTCTCTCTCTCTCTCTCTCAATTTCAATTTAATTTCAATTTAAGTGTGCTTTATTGGCATGACAAAAATTGTACAATTGTATTGCCAAAGCAATTGCAGCTGGGCTGCATACAAATAGTGCAAATTATGTACAAAGAAAAAGTTAAAATAAAAGTAACATGTATCTATAGAATTAAATAGAATAAAAAAATTAAAAAATAAAAGCAAAATATACATTCAAGTAAAAGAATACAGTGACAGTAATATAAGAGCAGTGTGATATAAAATGAGCATCAGTTTATCAGTCTCTCTCTCTCTCTCTGTCATGCACACGCTTTCTCTCTCTCTACGCCACATTAGCCGCTGAATCGAGTGTCAACGGCGCCGCCATATTAGACCAGGCAGGACTGCTCTATGTCACAAACAAGTTACCGTTTCTTTTTCTGGATGAAGGCACAAAACCTTTATATTTATCTACTAATTTGAATAGCTTGTTTTTATCAAGAAAAGACGCAGCTCACTTTTCACAGTTCACAGAAGTTAGGATGTACAAATAGGATGTGCCGATTGGTTGGTGTGGTATTTGTCCCGCCCTTCCTGCACTGTGATTGGACGCCTGAGGCATTAATGACGATCTTAGCGCGCGCGCGTGTGTGTGTGTGGTGGGTTTTTAATTCATACAGTTTTTCCTCCAGAGGGCGATCGACGATTTGGTTTAGTTGGAGACATTTGTACTCTAAAAATATTATTAATGAAATCTAATAGTTAATTAGAAAAAGTTTTGTTATACAAATGGAAATCATACAAAATACTCGGTAATTACAAATGACTGTGATTAGTTGATCCTCATGCAGCGATGTGAAAAGTACCGTATATAAGCCGTTTCAACATTCGTCAAGACATGGCTAGAATAATGGCACTTTTAAAACTTTTATACCTTTAGAGAAAAAAAAAGTAAACAGTAGAGGGTTAAAATGTTATACTTATTATTTATACCATATGTAGGCCTATGTGACTTTTATGCCACAGATATTTCTATGTGTTTATGTACATTTTCACTATTCTCTCCTGCCTCTAACTGATATGGCATAACAATGACATCTAAATACAACGATTTCTGCTGTATGAGCGACTGAAATACATTTGAATAAATTATTCAATAAATCTATTGGTTTGAAAAACAGAATGACGTCACACTTCTGGTAAACTATCATTGATAACACATACTGGACTTTAGTTTATGACACTGAGTGACAATGACATGTTGTCCAGGCAGTGAGTTCCTCCTCCCTCAGTCACAGAAACAGGAAGAGAGAGAGGTCTACAAGATGTTTCTCTATTGATTCATAAGAGACAATTTTGTTAAAGGTATTTTGTTCAGCAGAAAACGAGTTTTTAGAACCATGTCAAGATACCACAAAGCGGCGGTTGACGGCTATTTGGATCTTTTAAAAGAAGCCACCCGAAAAGATCTGAACACACCGGATGAAGATGGCATGACGCCCACCCTCTACGCAGCTTATCATGGACACATTGAGGCTCTTCAGCTCATATGCAGTAGAGGGTGAGCTCATCTGTACTATATAACACTACGTTTCTTTATTAAACTTATTAAACTGTAACTCTCTAAAATTAGTAATATGAATAGCATTTCAGTTATTAAAAAGAATTACAATAGTTGATATCTAGTTTCCTACATTTATACATTTATATCCAAACTGCGTGTTACTACAGACCTCTTTACCAGGTACATAACTTTACATATTACAGGTTTCTTTATATTGCTGTTGCTCATGTACTTATAAGAAACTCGAACATATGTCTTTGAAAGTTAAACAAGAAAAACACAAAGTCGCCTAAATTTATCAACCTGCAAATGAATAAAAGAAAGAATGAAAAATATTGGGCCATTATTCTTACTAAAATGTATATTCTGTCACTTCCCTATATAGTAGAGTTTTACCATGAATCCGTGCACAGCGTCCCTCTTTTTGTATCTTTCTCTTGGATGATTTGCTATTTACATCATTCTTAAAATTCTCAGAGCTGAAGCCAAGCGTTTAATCAGCCAAATGAATTATGCAAATTTAGAACAATAGGCCTCTTATCCCTTTATAGTTCATCCGCCATTAGCCCAAGCCAAGTCATTTATTTCTAGTGTATATGGGTCGGGTCTAACTCATAGGCACTGACTGCTGTGCTTTATACAGTACTAAGCACCATTAGGAAAGCTAGACTGTTGTCACGTTAAATGTAATGTAAAATGGATGTTTTTATGAATATGTCGTGTTGCATGTCATCCCTTGATGAACAGATGCTGTTCAGTTAGATAAGCCCCTATACAGCAGATATTGTAATCTGACCTTTTATGGGTTTACCAGTGGACTTTCATTTTATAGCAGGTTACAGATTAACTTTGAGTGATTTTTAATGTGCTCTAGTAGAACGATACAAGTTATGAGAACATGTGATGGTGGAATCTGAAGTGCTGGAGGGACACTTTATTATGCTTTGTATATTTGCCACCGGTTTGCATATGGATTATGGGTTTTATTGACAGTTATAAAACCAGTTTACTTAATGTTCCCGACCTGTCTGGGAAAATTTGGTTATACTTTGGACTTTGGATCAGTTTAGATGCCTTATTTCTTTGTCTTGTTTTTGACAGTGATGCTCTGTTTGAATGATAAGATATCTGTTTTTTCCTTGAAAAGATATTTCTTGAAAAAACAAACCATTCATTTTTACTGTGTTATACTGTCATGTAGGGGTGATCCAGACAAGAGTGATATCTGGGGAAACACGCCTTTACATCACGCTGCCACCAACGGCCACATGCAGATCCTCAGTTTCTTGGTGAACTTTGGTGCTAACCTCTTCGCTCTGGACAATGATTTCCACACTCCGATGGATGTCGCCGCCTCTCGAGACTACATGGACTGCGTCCGCTTACTGGATGGAGCCGCGTCCCAACAGAGCCAGAACGCCAAAAAGGTGGCACGTCTGAAGGAGCAGGCCATCAAAGACGCCGAGCGTAGGGTGAAGCAGTGCGAACGTGTGAAGAAAAGGCATCAGGTTAAAATGGATAAGATGTATCGTGGCTCTGTGTCTGAGGCCAGTTTAGCATCTTCAAGCATGGGTACCATAAACAGCATGCACAGCGAACAGTTCTCCAAACTCATTGCCTCCAACACCAATGGGTCTATCAAATCAACAATCAAGGGGACCCTCCAGCGCAAGTTTGGGAAAAAGGACAAAGGCACCGTGACCAGTCATGGGGACGGCAATGTCATTTTCGTCAAACAGGACAGCGGCTCTCAGGGGAAGCCTGGTTTTGTTGATGTCTTTAATGAGCTAGACGAAACTGATGGTGACGAAGACGGTTTTAAGGAAGAGGGAGCCAGTCAGGTCAGGTCTATTTTTGAAAGACCCGGTCTTGGGAAAATGGTGTTTCGCAGGAAATTCTCCATGGAAATGGGCGCGGAAACGGAGGATTTTACCAGCGGTGACACAGAGGACCTGGGGTTCTTCATTCGCCAGGAGGTGTTCGAGTCTGTGGAGGAAGGGTTAGAGGGTTTTGAGGAGGACTCAGATCTTCCTTGGAATGAAGAAGACATCGGTCTGGATGATGAAGCAGAAACATCGCCGTTGGATTCATTCTTGGCTTCTATCAGCCTGATGGACTTTGGTCCTGTGTTCAACCGTGAGCAGCTGGATCTCGACGCTCTTATGCTCTGCTCAGATGATGATCTTAAAAGCATCCGCATCCAGCTGGGGCCACGCAAAAAGATTTTGGATGCAGTGGCTCGCAGAAAAGCTGCCCTTGAGCGATCTGGTGTAATGAAGGATTGCTTACTTTAACAATAATATGTTGAATGTGATTCTGCTGTACACAGACACTTACAGTTCCTCTCTGTTGTGGTACCTTTACGGTTAGGTGGTTGTTATCTCTCCTTATAGCTGACAATCTCTCATTTCAATGATTTTACAAAATTATACACCAAGTACTGTATAACAAGATTTCAGTTATGTCTGTTTATGTCTAAAAATCATTCCTTGTTTTCATCTTGCTATTGTTGTTGTATTCATCTTTAAAATAAAAGTAATTTATACATTAGATTAGTCATTTTGTGTTTGAATTCAATATGTACACACATACACACACACACACGAACACACAAACTGTATATTCCATCCATAAACTCTCACTATTCCCCTTAACCTAACCCTCACACAAACATTTCTGTATTTTTAATCATTTAGTATGATTGATTTGAATCATGGTGACCACTGACCGGTCCTCACAATGCACAATAGACAGAATTAAAAAGACACAAAAGAGAGGTATACATTGACAATAACTTTACTGTATGTCAATGGGACTGAATGGACTGAGAAAGGCAGGATCAGAAGACTAATGCCAACATCTCCACAGGCATGAGAAGCAACCACAGGTCCTTCAAAGAAAGACAGTTACAAATACAGTGAGTTTGCTTTGATCCACATGCATTGATCCAAATTTGATCAATTTTTACTATTTTTTATTCAGTCAGTAAATTATTACGAACTCTTACTTTCTCGACTTCTTTACTGTTGTAGTTGTGTCTGCTGACGGGATATTCATCTCTCTCTCCTCCATAAGCTCGTCCTGTATGTCCTCCACTACTTTAGGGCTGTTGCTTTCTTTCTTTACAGTAGGGTTGTCTCTTTGGCTTTTCTCATCTTGAGGTTGTGAATCCTGCAACTGGTTCAGAGCAGCATGCAGACCATAGAGAGAAAACATCATGTAAATGAACATACAGCATTTGAATTACTGTGCTGGCTGTACCTGTATTTCATATATAATCTCATCTCCCATAGAGCAGAGTTCTTGTGTCTTAATGATGACCTGCATAAAAAACATGATTAGACACTGATAATACATTAAAGATAAAACTCAAAATGATCCTTCAGCATTCTTACATCAGTAAGCAGGCCAGTGTAATATTCCAGCTTCTTCTCTTCTTCAAGAACAATCCTCTGTGCACATTGGAAATTGAAATAGGTATGTGATATTTGCATGTTTCATTGGTCTTATTTATTTGTGTGCTTAAACACTTTTATTAATGATGTTCTGATTCTGGCTTTATAACTTAAAATGGTAGCTTGTCAGTATAATTACAACAGACAAAGCATTTGTTGGAGTTTTTAAGGTACAGCTCACCTCCAGACTGGACAGATTCTCCTGGATCCTCTCCACAGCTCTCTGATCCACAAACAACTGATGAAAGAACAAACACATTCAGTTTAAGACTCATAAACTCTTGTGTGAGATGTTTTGTAGTCAACTGAATATTTATGTTGTTACCTGTTTGTCAAACAAAGTGTTAAATGCCATCAAGATGGCAATCTCATGTTCCTTTTGAGATAAATAAAAAACTCTATCATACAGTGTGCAGACCAACAGATTCATGATGTGTTTATTTTTAAACTTTATTGGACTAGGTGACATTATTTACTGTCTGATGAATGAATGTTTATTTTAACCTGTTCAATGATTTTCAGATGCAGGTCATATAGATTGATAAGAAAGGCATGATATGTGATGGGCTGATGTTCAGTCATCGAGAAAGATCCAGCTGACATCTGCAGGAATGATTGATACATATTAGCCCAACAAAAAAATACAAACTTACTGAACATTTAAACATTTTAAAAAGTCTTGTCTTTAACTTAACCAGCTGGTTCTTTAAGTCACTTTATTGATGTATTTTAAAAATAATTTTGGATAACAACAGCAACAACAGTATACTACACTTACCAACAGTGTCCTGATGAGTCTAAAAATTAATTAAACTAAGAAATCAGATTGTAAACAAATAGGCTATTATTAAATCCAAGGAAACAAAACAAAAGTAGACCATAATATAAGAGTCCTTCAGTAAATAATTAAAATGTGAGAAAGATTTTGTTGATCGGACAGCAAAAGTGTGTGTCCAGTAAAGCTCTGACCAACCCCAGGGTTATTTTTAAATAAAAACATTATACTGCTGTATGAATATTTACTTGTTTTTAAAATTGCCATACACATACAAATGTTATTGCCTAAATTAACAAAAAATAATAATATGATAATGACCAAGTAGTAAGAATAATTATATTTATTTACTTTATATTGTTAATTTAAAATATATATACTATACACTGCATACAAATACAGTATCAAAATATAAAAATACTATTTTATACCAAAAAACTACATTTCAACACACAAAATTAAATATATAAAAAGTCACAAAACATTATTAATAGTTATTTTTCAGTGTATATTTATTGTACAAATAATGTCACACATGTCTTTTTCATTTATATAAAACTAATGAGTCGCATATATGAAAATATGTGTATAAACTAAAGAGAAAAACACACTGACCAGTCTATATTCTTGCCATGCAAAAAGTCTCATTCTCGTGAATAATCACTTTGATGTCACTGATGCCATGAACCAAGCACTATAAATGATTGCTAAAAACACAATAATGGCGATAATGTACAGAATCAGGAAGATAACATCTATTATCCCGGCAACTCTGGTCCAGGACAGGGATGTCCTCTCTGCTGGGTTCTGATCGAGTGTAACCTGCGACTCTTTAGGGATCTGCTTCAGATGGTCAAGGGTGTGAGCCTGTTTCTCATTCCTTCCTGATGTTGGGTCTGAAGGGCAACTTAAGTCTTGTACAGTATCTGTGAGGGAAAAATTAATTCCTGGCTCTAGATTAAGATGTCCTGCTTTCCAGTTAAAGCATGCTGGGTAAATACTTACCAGTAATAGCAGATGTGGAATTCACAGGTTCTTCTGAACTGATCTGATCTCCTTTAGCCATTAGACTATTCACAAGGATGGTCTCGAGAATGCTGATGCCGATGAAAATGAAAATCACACTGCAGTAAACGCCTGCAGTCAAAACACAAACCACAAATGATCCTGACAGGAACTTTTACACTTTTGTCATTCACAGATAATGTCTTCCAGTTATATGACTGTGCATGAATCATGTTGTACGAAAAGTCAGTTTTTTATGAATATTACATGTACATCAGATGATCTACTGTCACCTTTATAATGACCAACACAACAGAATCCAGCTGTTGCTGTTTTGTATTCTCGCACTTTACATACACCAGTGTCTACGGTAATATTGCATAAAAGGGCCCATTTTATAGTATTCAGTCAAGTTGGTCCTGTTGATAATGACTAATTATGAGCTTGTCAGCTTTGAAATAACAATATTTCGACTCACCAACCCATGGCACAGCATTTGCAGATACTATGATGATGATATCTCACATTTATCTCCAATTTAAAAAAAATTACTACAACAATAATGACAGTTGTAGTTACTCAAGACCTTTCAGTGATGTGAATGTCTAGAATCCAAAGCTTATCTTTTTCCACTGTACACATATTGATCCCACAAAAGTCACTGGAGTTCCACACTGTGAATTCACTGAACCAACCCTGCGAAGGTATGAAGAATTATGAAGTTACGACATTTTAGTACATCTCATAAATACTTTACACTTACCAATACAAATGCGACTTGTGTTGACAAGCTTTGGGCTTTCTCATTCTGAAGATTTAAAAAGAAAAAGTGTTGATTGACACTTTATTCTAGCTTAACATCTTATGATACTGAATGGATGTAAATCATGATGGACTCTTACCACGTCTGGTATGGAGATCACAAACATGTCCAAATAAACGTAAGTAGGTGTGCTCCAGTTATGCACGGGCCTCAAAGACTTCATCTGAAAGTTATCATCGTCTAAACCAAGATGTTTTATAAGACTTTTATAACTGCAGTCATTAGCAGCAGTCACCCAACCTGCAAAGACGGGATTTTATACATCTCTTCATATTCTCTATACACAGTGAGCGAATATCACTCTGTTTATTCTTCTTTATTTTATATTCTGCAATTTTGTGGCAAAAACAGTTTAAACTCTAAAATGTTTTAATAAGTTTCAACTTTTCAAAAAAAAAAAAACATTACAATCATGGTTTCACGAGTTCGCATTAACATGAAATCAGAAAACAAAACATATTTGGCGTGCTGTCCGAGTGGAGGGCTCCGAGCTCGGAGTATTAGCCCGAACCCAGAGTCCTCCCACCTTTTTTAACTGGGATGGATGCCATTCGCGAGAGAGGCGATGGGGAGGAGGAGGGATGCTGCAAAAAACTGTCACGGGATAATTTGATTGTGACGGCCATATATAGAGACCTCTCTGTGCTGATTGGTTGGATTACATGACCATGCTCCTCCCGTGGCAGGTAACTACGGTGGCCTAGAAGTGCAAAACAAAACACAAAAAATTGCAACACTAAAAACAAATCAAAAACAAAATAACAAATCCAAAACAGAATAACAAATCTTAGAATACAATCCAAAACAAGTCAGAAAACACTACGACAAGTGGTAGGCGCTTGAATGGAATGCTTACTGCTGATTGGAAGAAACTCGTGTCAATCAAGATATCCAGGACATACAGTACAACTGGTAGCAGCAGTGTGTTTTAACACACTTACCCTCTTAACGAAGGAAAATGTATGATTTGGTTTATTTTTGAAAGATGAAACGCATGATTTAGCAATTAACAAAGTTATAATTCGTGGGAAGTTCTTTTCCCATAAAAACAGATTCTTCAAAACTCTTTTCTACTTATTTCACAAGGAACTATGTCATTATTTCTTATCCCTAAAACGAATGAAGAAAAATAATGCCTTAAACTCATGTAATTTAATAGAAAATCTTAAACTTTCAGAAAACCCATAAGTTTATTTTTTTTTTTTCTCATTTTATTATATTATGATGCTTGTCTGTTGTCTGATTAAGAAATTCTGCACTTTGTACCAAGTCACTTATGGTTGTAAATTTTACACTGTTCAATAAAGTTGAAAAAAACCTTTTTAACACACTTACTGTGTATTATCTTTACTGTGGATTCAAATGTGACGTGAAAAGTGTACCTACCTCTTCCGGTTTGTGCGATTTGTCATTGTGTTTTCTAACTTGCGATTTTGTTTTCTGACTTGTTGTAGTGTTTTCTGACTTGTTATTTTGTTTGCAGAATTGTTGTTGTGTTTTATGGTTTGTTATTTTGTTTTTAAATTTGGGATTCTGTTTTTATATTTGTTTTTAGTTGTGCGATTTGTTGTTTTGTTTTGCTCTTCTAGGCCACAATCACCAGCAGGTTATATTTAATAAATAATGTTTACTCATTTTGCTGGCAAAGTTATTTTAAACCGAACCTGTGCAGATTAACCCCCAGTAAACTAGACTTACTGAAACATGCTCGTCTCCTCCAGCAACAGATGAAAATTACACGTTTTTATTTCAAATGGCAAGCTAAGGTTAATATTGTATTGTATTGATTTGCCCACCTAAAATGCATTTTAAACAAGGATAAAGGATAAGGATAAAAAAGCTTAGAGATACACAATGACTTCTGAAAAAGATGAAATACAGATTTTATAATAAATATATTCATATATAAACTGTGAATTGTTCATCTGGCATTGATGAGATTGAACTTACAAATGTAGTAGTCAAATTGGCTGGTAGTGAAGTTCATGTCAAACCCCGGTTACAGTTGTATATTAAATAAGATACTACTAACTTACCAAAAACAAGAGAAAACATTATCCTGTGCAGGTACATGGCAAATAGTTGAAAGAATCTAAAGTGTGTTTTAAAGTGATCTTTCTGTGTCCTGGATGAAGTTTCAGTCTTGAACATGCAGGTTTCTGTCAGATGCTCATATATATCCCCTGTGACTGAAACATATGCTCCACCTCCTCTTGTGCTTTTAGTTTTACTACAATAAACTGTGTGAAAGAAAATGATGTGAAAAGCTGACATCTTTATCTTAATGTATAAAATAAAAAGGTTTAAAGGTTTCAAATAATACTTACATAATACAAAATCTACTTAAACTGCAAGATCCTAGATCCTATCTTTTAAATAACATGCTATCAGAAATCTCATTTTAGTTTCAGTTTTAATAATCACATACCACAAAAAATGTGCCAATCAAATGATAAACAAGTTACAAATTTGTGTGTAAAAAGAACTATACAACTGTCTTACACAAGTGTAATCTTGTTAAAATTGGTATGTTGGTTCTAAAAGTTAGTAAATATCTAACACTATTAAAAGCAGAAACAAACAATACACTCCAGAAAAGTACTAAAAACAAGTCTATACACCTCCTGACCTATACACAAACAATTTGGTTCTTCAGCATTTTTTTTTGGGATGATTGAAATGCTATAAGGCACCTCAATAGTTACACTATTTGACAAAGATAGTTGCTATATAGCAAGTGGTTCCCCTATATGATTACAAGCCCAAGAACCACTTTTAGTACTATTTAGCACAATTTTTAGTGTACTGCAAGTCTGGGTAACACATATGGTTCCTTCAGCAACTAGACATCTACTTTAATGACTTTGCCACCAGATTTAGCATCATTTAAGACCCTTTGGGCCCCTTTTTCAAAAAAGCAATTAGTGAAAATTCTTGTGACTTTTTGAACAAACCATTTTAATGAGAGAGGTCAAAACATTCAACCTCCTGTTAAGGACGTATTGTATGTTGTATAACCGTTTTCAATATACCGCATAACATAAACAAATCTTATTGAATCAATTAAATTAATTCAATATTGAATCTGATTCATTACAGACAGCTGTCTGCACACTCAAATGAAAGCCCACAAGTGGTTCGATTACACAGGATTATTCTTGTAAAATATGGTTAGGTTTATTGACTCAGACCCACTATAATAAGCTTCCATTATTAAACTAGATGATGTAAAAGTTTGTGAACAAACTTTATGTTGTCTTGAGGAAGCCTACCCTTACATGTAGGAAGAAAGTATACCTGCAGTCTACTTGTTATGTACTTCAAGCTTTCTGCAACATAGGTTTTTTTATAAACCTAAACTCTTTCCTGCACCTCACCCGTGAGACAGCAGCTTTAAAACCAAACAAACCAAACAAGCAATAATTGTACATATCATAATGCATGTCTTCAGAAAGGTATGGTGTCTGTTTGTTTACCTGCAAACACACATGCACTTTCCAGGCTGGCTCTTTTTAAATGCCACTACCGTGTCCATGAGAGAAAGGTCTAAAGCTGCAGGTTATCATGTCAACAATTAATTACACAAGAATCAATATGACATGATATGACATAAGACTCTTAATAGCATACAGAAATAACAGTGAATGATATGTGTGTATGGGTTATATAAACATGGAAAGCAATTAACATGAGGGCCATGAGACACCTGCATGTACTCCGGGGTCGCTCGATGGAGCGGCAGCTGTGATGCTATGTTAATGAAACTTCCAGGAAGAAGACATCCTTCCCACCAGTTTAATCAAAATATGTATGGCAAGTTCATCCTGTAAATCCTCCTCCAACGCTGTATGAAGCATAAATCTACAGGCCTCCTTGTTCCGGTCACTAGAGGTTACTAAGGGCTTATACTGGATTGTGTCCGATTAGAGATCTTGGTGATGATTTTACATCCTGGTGGGGACTTCAACATGAATGCACATAGACTCATTAAGATGTCCCCATGGGTAAATGGATTTATAAATCATACAGATTAATATTTTTTGAAAATGAAAAAATGTGTGAGGGTTAGGGGATATAATACACCACTTGTAAAGTTTAAAGACCATTATGTCTAGGGAAAGTCCCCATGGAGATTTTGTGTGTGTGTATGTGCATGCGGGTGTGCGTGTGTAATTTAATATAGAAAATTCTGCATCCTATAGGAAGTCGAGAAATATAACCATAAATGTGCTTCTCTGTGTGTATTTATTGCACAAATAATAATCTATTTTCTTGAATCATTTTTAATTCACGAGTCCTATATAGGAGAATATGTCCAAAAACTGACTTTAGTCTATATTTCAATTAACCTTTTTAGCCATGCTAAAAGTTATAAAAGTCTCATCATATTTCATGAATAAAGAATAGCTGATTTCAATCTATGAACCAAGCTTTATAAATTATTACTAGAAACACAATAATAGAGGTAATGTAAAGAATCATGAAGGTCATGTGTATTATCCTGGCCACTCTGGTCCAGGACAGGCATGTCCCTTCTCCCCGGTTTTGATCAGCTGCAGTCCGAGACTCCATGAGGATTTGCTTCATACGCTCGAGGACACATGAATGCTCCTTATTCTGTGCTGCTGGATCCGATAGGTCTTTTACAGGATCTGTAGGAGGAATAAAAAGCCTGGCTATAGACATATATATGCTACTTATATCTGTGTATATACTTATAAAATTAATGTTTTATCCTAAATAACTTTTTTCAATTTCTCTTCTAATTGTTTCATATTGTACTGCTGTAGAATGCCTGAGCCACACATCAAGCATTTCAATGTAAAAATGGTGTGTTTATGACAAATATACTTGTTTGGCAAATCACTTTGTGTTATGATACTCTCTCCACCATTCTTTATTCCATTCCAAACACAGCCATGTATTTGAATCATGCACAATAAAATCGCCACCAGCGGGACTTACACAGGCAAAATAAAGGTGCTCAAATAGGTTCTTCACTGCCATAAAGAAACATGGTTCTCCAAAGATCCATTTACCAGTTACCTTTTTATAGTTTGTAGAACCTTTTTCTTTAGCTTTATGCGACAGTGTATGTCAATCTTTGCGTGGCAAAGGTTCTTTATGGAACTTCACAGCCCACCAAAGTACCTTATATATCAAAAAAACGTTTCAAGTTTTCAACTTGTTGGTTTGGCTCCACAATTGCAGATATATACTGCAGCTGACATTTCTTAAAATTCTTAAATGGTAAACATTTGCTTAGAAACTATACATTTTCTATGCCTATACTTTACCAAATCTTTCATTTAGAGAACAAAAAATGAGATGCTGGGTAAATACTTGCCAGTAACAGCAGATGTGGAATTCACAGGTTCTCCTGAACTGATCTGATCTCCTTTAGCCATTAGAAAATTTACAAGAATGGTCTCCAGAATGCCGATACCAATCAAAATGAAGATCGCACTGCAGTAAACGCCTGCAGTCAAACCACAAATGATCCTGACAGAAATCTTGCCACAGATGGGGATATATTTTATATTTTAAACCCTCCGGCTCTGTGCCCCCAAGAAGTCATCACCCCGCTTCCAACCCTGCTCTTAACTAATATAGTGATACTTGCTATAGACTTACCAATCCATGGGACATTACTGGCAGTAGAGGGCAGCGTGTCTTTAAGAATGAGCAGCAACACAGAAATAGCCAGAAGTAAAGTGACTTTAAAGCTCAGCTTCTCTCCACCTCCTGCATCAATGAAGAAGGAGACCACATCCAACACAAGAAAGCAGAACACTGGTGAGATGAAGGTGATGACGTACAGTAGAGGTCTTCTCTTCATGGTGATCTACAAGCACATAAAACGCATTAAAGGGTTTTTTGTTAAACGATGCTGAGGACATGAGTTTCATTCTTAAAGAGTACATATGCTGATAAAATGTAAACCCTAAGAGAACTAGAAGTCACTTTATAAAAAGATAAAATTTTGTGCTTGTTATCTGTACTGATCCCTATCTATCCTTCACTCATCGTCAGTATAGTGACGTATCCTCTTTACCGTATAAATCAGCTGATCCTGTACAGTTGCTACAGTACTCATGTTGGATTTAGACATGTTTATATTGAGGAATTCCCACTCGCCCTGAGTTTGAAAGGCTTTTTTAGAGCTGGACGTCAGGATAACCGCATTAGAAAATGGGTAGATTGTGAGCTCTGTAACTGAGAGACAAGATACACAAGTGAGCAATAGACATTAGAATGAGATTATTGTGGAAACATTTATATTCACAAGCATTGATATCTAGGTTTGGGATGTACTTGAATGCACTGGAGACTGAAACGTCAGAGAGCAGGTTTGGATATCAAATGGAAACTTCATCAGGTCCATCTTACAAGCGGTGGTCAGAGCTAAAGTTTCAATCATGACTACAAAACCTAGACTGACCAACTTCACATATGGATTTTCCGTAGCTGCATATTCTGTCTTGATGCTAAAAAAACAACAAATAAACAATGCAAAATGGATAACTACACAAAAAACATTTGGTCAAAACAAACCAGCGCACTGTGATTTAGTCACATAGACAAAAGATGTGAAAAGGGGTTAATTTAAAGAGATCATGTCAAGCATTTTTAATTTCTTCTTGAGAATTTACATTTACTTCTTGAGTTCTGAAATTGACAGTGTACTTCAACAGTACGATAAACTCTGTTGTCTAAATTATATAGCCTTTCATTTTGATGAACCCATTTTCACATTCATTTATTATTAGATTAAATGAAATAATGACAGGAGTATTTATTCACGACCTTTCAGCGATAGTAATGTCTGGAATCCAAACTTTATCTTTTTCAACTGAAGACATATTGATCCCACAAAAGTCACTTGAGTTCCACCTGGTGAATTCATTGGTCCAACCCTGCAAAGATATGAGTTATGAAGTTAACACTAAGTATAGCTAGTGGTTGACTGATTTTCAGTTATCAATTGGGCGATGGGCAGTATAACGGCAATAAAACACTGATATACAAAATGTAAACAAGAAATACATTTCAATAGATTACATGTACTGTATATATATATATTTTAAATCTGATACTGCAATACTTACAACTTGAAATGTGACTTGTGTTGACAAGCTTTGGGCTTTCTCATTCTGAAGATTCAAAAGAAAAAGTGTTGATTGACACTTCAACAGCTAAACATCTCATGATACTGAATGGATGTAAATCATGATGGACTCTTACCACGTCTGGTATGGAGGTCACAAACATGTCCAAATAAACGTAAGTAGGTGTGCTCCAGTTATGCACGGGCCTCAAAGACTTCATCTGAAAGTTATCATCCACCAAACCAAGATGTTCCATAAGATTCTTATATGTGCAGTCATTAGCGGCAGTCACCCAACCTGAAAAGATGGAAATTTACTCCATATTGCAAATCATTTTACTCCACATTCTCCATAAAAAGAGAGCAAATATCACATTTTATCTTTTTCATTTATTTCTCTGCATTTCATACTCTGCAATTTTGTGGTTATCAGAAAACCTAAAAGCTATATAATACTTTTAGTGTTTTGATTTTAAAGGTAGGTTTAGGTTAATAAGAGATAAATGCTGTGTAGATTTAAAGATAAAGGTAAGATAAAATTACTAATAAAGACTTACCAAAAACAAAAGAAAACAGTATCCTGTACAGGTACATGGCAAATAGTTGAAAGAATCCAAAGTGTGTTTTAAAGTGATCTTTCTGTGGCAGTCTTGAACATGCAGGTTTCTGTCAGATGCTCATATATATCCCCTGTGACTGAAACATATGCTCCACCTCCTCTTGTGCTTTTAGTTTTACTACAATAAACTGTGTGAAAGAAAATTAAAATGACATCATTCCTTTATGTCAGCAATTTATTTGCCAAATATGAAAGACTAAAAAAAGTTGTTAATTAAAAAAAAACTCTTCTTCTTATTGCCTCATGATGGCCTTTGTAAAGCTTTTTTGATGTTTGCTTTTAAAACAATTTGCCTTTACACACTTGCATTCCTTTGAGTTCTACATTTTAAAATATTTTGTATTGCCTCATTTCAAATGACACGCTAACAGAAATTTTCTTTTATGATTTACACTCAGTGGTAATTTATTAATACCAGAAAAATTGCAAATGAAATGATAAACCATTCACAAGCTTCTGTTTGACTGCAAATAACTGTATTACATCTGCATGATTTTATGAGAAATCTGTATGCTGGTTCTGAAAGTTTTGGCCATGAAAAGTGTAAGAAACAAATAGTACGAACAGCACCAGAAGTAAGATAAACAAATCTACACACCTCCTTATCTATACTGCAGTTTTGTGTTAGAAATGGTGTCACTAAAACTACACCCATCTGTCTAGATCATCACTTAATAGTTAATCACCAAACCTTTAATCCTTATCCTATAGTAAAACCTTTAATCCTTATCCTATAGTAAAACCTTTTGTGTATTTGGAAAACTGGAAAATATTGTAATATTTTAACAGAATCCTCTGGATATAATAATCTGGATATTGAGAAAAAGTTCCAAGTTTTTAAGAAAATCAACATGTATTTAAAATCTGAACTTTTGCGCAAAGACACATAAGGTCAGTTTATTGATTACTTCAAACAATATTTTCATTATAAAATGACTGATATATATCTCATGAATATATTTACTCTTCCATTGCCTGCTTCCTCTGACAAACAGCATTTAATTACATTGACAGTATTGATGTAGTTGTTTGTATTGTGTAAACATTATTTATCACATACAACTACTTGAACACTGAAAACCATTATATTTGTTGACTCAGTATAGGTTTTCAAAGGCATATAATTATAAATACAAATGCATATATAAGTGCAGAGAAACACCAAATAACCAGCGAGGCAGTGCCCAATAATCACATAGACATCATATTTCATTTGAATATAAATGACAGAAATAAAGCTATAAAGGTGATCAAACCAGGCTGAAATTCTCTATCCAAACACATGCTTGTGTTTGTATTATTGGCATAAACTGCTGATGTGTAATGGTACAGTATAAATGAAGCATGGCACAATTCATTTCCCTCTTTTAATAAAATCAAATCTAATACCCTGAGATGCACAATTTATGTAATTGGATACAATTTATCTGAAATGCACCTAATATTGCTATTGCTTTAATAGACATCAGTGGGCAATCTGAAGTTCTTGAAGCAGTAAAAGGAGATGTCTCCATGATCCACCACTGCAAAAGTCACTGGGACATCTCCACTTTGGAAGGACAACTGCTTGATGACACGCAGATCAGGCACAGGACCGTCAAAACTGTGACAGGATGAAACAAGTCAGGCTTCATAGTGATGTCATTGAAGAACTATTTCTGATTTACACAACAATCTTTCTGTCAAAGGATTGTAAAAGAACGATTTCTTTCTTATTTTTATAGCCTAAAGAACATTTTCCCACAACAAAGAATTCTTTGTGAAACAGAAAGTTTCTTTGGATTTTAAAGGGATAGTTTAAATAAAAATTGTATCATTATTTACACACCCTCCAACTGTTCCAAACTTGTATAAATTTCTTTGTAACACTGAACACTAATGAAGATATTTTAATGAAAGTTAGTAACTAAGCCATTTTGGGTCACCATTGACTGTAATTGACTGGAAAAAAGGTTTTTCCTACTATGAAAGTCAATGGGGACCCATTCTATTGAAATATCTTCCCTTGTGTTCAGTATTACAAATAAATTAATCCAGGTTTGGAACAATTGGAGGGAGAGTAAATTATGATAAAATTTTCATTTTTGGGTGAGCTATCCCTTTAAAGGTTTTTATGGAACAGTCAAAAATGGTTCTTTTATGGCATCATGAAGCACCTTTATTTGTATAAGTAACATACTTAAATCAGTTTTATGAAACAGATATTTTTGACCCTAGATTCCGATTGAATGAGTTAAAAGCCATTTTATAATTTCATTAAACACGTGCCAAATTGCTACAGCCTACTGTTAACAATGTAATGTTTTTTAAATAACTGCTTAATAAAATTATCATTAATAATAAAATACATCAATGTTTTTATCATACTGTTGCTACTATTTCCAAAAACCTAAATCATGCTAAAAACTTAAATTAAAATGATTATCGCTTATAAACACAATGGTTTATTTACTTTACTTTTACTTTATTACTTTATTTGTCCCTTTCGAGATAAATTTGTTTTGGGCAATACGGGTTTAGAATCATTTAGGCATTAATATTTCAAATATCAGTATTGTGACAAGCCAATAAAATAATTACAGTCAATTAATTTTTACCCTTTTGTAGTGATTACTGAATTTGTAAAGCTGTGTTGTATTTTCATGCCGTGAAAAAAGGTATTCACTAAAGTAAAATGAACAAATACTTATACTTTGCCTGCAATGCAGCAGGTTTCAAAGCAAACAAACAAAACAAACAGTGATTGTGCGCATCATAAAGCATGTCTTCATGAAGGTATTGTGTCTGTGTGTTTACCTGCACACACACATGCGGCTGTAAGGCTTTCCAGGATGACTCTTTTTAAACTCGGCCACCGTGTCCGGCTGGTAAACATCAAAGCTAATCTTCCACCAGTCGGGCAGGGGTGATCTGAGAAAACAGATACCAGAATGAACTGAGTTTAATGAAAATCTTCTTTGACTGACGATAGTGAGAGAGAAGTCAAACCAGCAGGCTACTCTGTCAAAAATGAATTACATTAATCAATATGACAGGACAGTGAATGATATGAGTGAGGGTTATATATACCTGGAAACTCCCTTAGTCCAGTTTGAGGACTTGATAATGTTGATCTGCTCCAGCACTTCACCTGCGCCAGAAGATTTAAAGGCATTAAGATTAAAACGTCTAAAATGTATGTGTGTTCTTTGCATTGTGTTTTTTTGGAGGCGTTACTGGATTATTAACATATCTTAAACTGAAACAGTAGCTGATGTAGCTGAAATATTCAAATACTCATCATGACATTTTTATATATAATATTTATCATGAAAAGTATTACTTTACAGTCTCTTACGGTGTGATGAGCTCTGGCCAGGTTGAATGAGAGGTGTCACCTCTCTCTCCCACAGGTGGGCGGGTCTCTGTCTCCGCTGATGTCTCCTCCTCTCCTCCAGCAGCTCTATATACTCCGCCCAGTTCCTGCAGTCCCGCACCTTTGGGTCGCTGTTTATATCCCTGTGGTATCGATCTCGATCTCTCTGCCGCTCCCTTTCTCGCCGTGACAGCCTGTCTTTCTTCATATTAAGTCTGCTCAGCCATGAAGTCACGTCACGGCCACTCACCTCCAGAGCTCCAGGAAGCAAGCTCGGGTCTGGAGACGCCAGACAGACCGAACGACGCCTGCGTGAGCCCAGGTCTGGAAAAGAGATCTCGCTGAAGTCCCAGCGAGGAGCTGTGCTCTGAGATTGTGCAGGTGCAGGTTGGACAGCGTCTTCTGTCCACCATGTCCTTTCTGCAGTGTCTTCTAGAGATGGAAGTGACTCCATGAGCTCCTTCTGAGGCTGACTTGAAGTTGTTTTATCTGTCATTGATTCAGTGGATTTAAGTTGCTCTTTACTTTGGTCCTCAGCTGTTGTTTTATCCGGTGACGTGCTGTGTTTATTAGTAGGACTGCACGATATTGAGGGAAAATGCAATGCATGTTAACTTGGTCAATAATGCAGTGTATGACATGCAAATTAATAATGGTTTAGTTAGCAAAATCTACAGAAATTGTAATAAAAATTTTTTACAAAATGTTCTATATGAAAAAAAAGCATCATTACAACTTCTGAAACTGAACAGCCATGATGTTGGGTTGCTGTACATGAAAAACAAATCTAACAGCGTTAGATTTGGATAATTTTGCAGCCCTTTTTGTCACTAAGGACATAATGATTAAAGCAGAGATCATTTTCAGTCAAAACTGAAATATCAACTCTATTACCAACAATCATCTATTTATATTTTACTAAAGACATAAAAAATTTCCATACATGAGTAATCCATTTGGATTAAAAAATGTAAATCTACATGTGTTGCAGATGTGATGTAAAAATAACACATGTTTTTGAGAAGCAACACACTCAGTAGAATTTCTGTGAATTCAAATACACAAACCAGAAGCAATAATACTTAACAAATGGAAAAGAGACGAATCTTTAAAGAACATAAAATAGTCATTTTCATGTTTTTTAATTAATGAGGACTGTTATGGACTGTGTGTACCTGGAGACAGGACTCCGACTGCGTTTCCTCTTCACTGGTTTTCTCTGTCTGTCTACTGAAGCTGGCAGATTCAGCTGCCTCTCATATTCAGATGGGACTGAACTGTGTGAAAGATGACAATCAAGATAAAAGTAACATAGAAATAATTCTTCTAACTTTACGCACACGCACGCAAACAAAAATGATGTACTGAGAGTACCATGGTCATTACCTGGGGTCAAATCTGTTCACAACATATCCAAGCCTTTTCAAATGTCCATAAACCTACATCAAGGATGATAAATAACACTTCTGAATGTTTTATTTGTGTTTGTTTGGTTGGACCTTACACTGACACTTATTGGTGTTTATTAAGTTCCTCTGTTTTAAACGAAAAGATCTTTCTAGTCTTATAAATAATTTTAAGCATTTATCGAAATAGCTTTAGTTTCTTTTAGGAAAATGTAAATGTACCTTTTAGAAATCGTATTCAGGACACAGACAGATGATGACTATGACTAACCTGATACTGATGAAGAGTCAGAGTTTCAGGAGAGAGAAATCGTTCATATCCCTCCTGGATGGACAGGGGAAGATCACGGTAGAAGACCTGCACATTGCCCTGAATCCAGCACAACACATACGGAACAGATAGAAAAGAAAGACCTTTCCTTTAGGTGTCTGATAACATTTCTACTGTCACCAGTACATACAGTCACACTGCTTGGCCTTTACTGAGAATATGAAAGATTTCCACTCACACACTCCATGAGGTAGAGAGCCTCTTCAGCATTCAGATACTGCTTTCCTCCATCTGAAAAACCCATTGTGTGCCAAAACTTTCCCTGCAAAAAAAAACAAAAAAAACACATTAACACAAAGATGTGACTATGAGCAGATGTAAGATGATGTTGGATATTCACTCACTGCCGGTGACTGCAGTTCCACAAGTCTATCTTCAGGGATCCACACAGCTTTCACAAGATTCCCACTATTCGCATAAAAACATAAAGACAAGATCCTTACATTTATGTACGTGCTTATTATGATTATTCAGCCTAGATGGCTGAATCAAATCGTAGCATTTAAACTGATCTTCAACCCAAACTAGTGCAGCTTTACTGTGTTATTACAGTATAAAAACACAAGCGTGTGTTATGGCGATGTGTTAATGTGACTGACAGTCTCTCGACTCTCTCCTCCTGCAGCAGCATCCAGTGTTCATCCAGACTCTGCTGCAGTCGACTCCTCTGATGCTCTGAATCATTGGGAAGAAAGTCTTTTTGACCCTTCACTGGTATCTTATGGCTTCGAGATCTTCCCTGGAACAATTCTGATGGACTGCAAGAAAAAACATTGATTTAATAAATAAAAATTGCACAGTATTATACAGTATTCGACATCTGATCTCAGATTGTCAATGTATGTGTCATGTTTGTGATGTTTGGATATTGTGGTCACAATTCATTGACCAATTTGTCATTACAGTCCACATCCACAAATGTTTGGCTCATATTTGTTAGATAAGCGATAACAGCGTTATGGACATTACAACATTGTCTGTAATAACATGATCTGTTATGAACGTGACAACTCTGAAAACAGCCTGAAAAATGATCTCATGATTTTGATCAATTAATATGAAAAATTTATTTGAAAAACGATTTACAATTTTAACATGAAAGTTTCCATTTCATGCCTTGTAGCGAATTTAGCCAACGGCTAGTTTTTATCATAAAGAGGCTTTTAAAACTTCGAGAGAGACGTCACGTGGGTATCTGACCTATCGGTGTCAATATTTGTATCAGTGAAGTATATTATATTACATATTATACATTTATATTGTTTTTCCTAAATCCACAGAAAATGTTTTTGACCACATTTTTTTAATGACATATTTGGGCGTTGTAAAACTGTTCTGCACTGCCTGTCATATGGACTCACACAGCCACTGAACATTAAGAGTGAAAGCGAAAGTAATGGCATCAAGTGATGAATTAAAAGCAAAATAGAAATATAATATATTTAAAGATCTGTGCGAGTCTGATATCATGCTGTGAGCTGTTATTCGTCTTATAAAGTTTCTGGCACGCGCCGCATTGTGTTGCTATAACAACAAATATATATTTGTACAAACAAACCCAAAAAGTTGTTACATTACTGACCATTCAAATGCGCGCAATTAAATGAATAAATTGAGGCGGTTTACCTGAGAAACTCCTGAAAGCCCTTGTGTTTGTGAGCATCTGCAGACGAGTCGCTGTCTGCCATTTTTACGGCCGCCTCTGTGTGTTCAGGGTCCTAATGCTCAAAGAGTTCATGTGTAATGCAAAGACATTACCAGCAGATGGCAGCAGAGGATTATCTGTGCGCTGTAGCCTGTCATACAATGGACAAATACACGATGCATGCAGCACATTTAGCCCTGATATGGCCTGTAAGAAATGGGCCAAAGTTTCATTATGTAATTTTGAAATTAGGAGTATTGAATTTTGATTTTATTCATTAATTTCATTATGATTATAATCTTTGACATGTCCTTACTCAGTCAATGTTAAAGATTGTAATGTTTTTAGGGCATAGTAAGTCCATAATATGTATCGAATACCTGGATACTTGCCAGCTACCAACATGTGCAGTACACAACAGAGCAAACTGCTCACTATTCTGCATCCCATAATGCAATGCACTTGACCTTCAATGTTTAGTGTGACGATTGCAAATGCAAATGACATTTTTAAAGTTCTTTCAGTTTGGACACTGTCTCTGTTCGTTATCTTACAGACAGGTCTACTGAGCTGTTATCGGGGGTATCAGGTGAAAGGTGTAAACTGTAATGCTTGTTTCATCGTATCACACATCCGGCTCTGTATTGTTTGAGCGGAATGGTCAGAAAGCTTAGCCACCTGACCCCAAACACAAGACAGACACATGTCTAATAAATGAACCTTACAAGCCAACACACTACCACTACAACCATACTATCAGCTCCTCCCACATCCCCACTCACTCCCACCCCCTTCTTAAAAGTCAACAATAAACCACATTTCCAGTAAGCCAGATAGCTTCCCATGTCCTACCCATTGCCATGGTAACAAACGTCTTAAGTTGACAGTGGTGTCTCTTTCGACCAAATGAGGCCACCCATGCAGAGAAATGCATGGCGCAGGACATGATCTGCAGACATACTTTACAACAAGAGTTTCTTTGATGATGCATCTCTTTAATATACTGCATACATTTTCATCTCAGAATTGTAATTTTCACTTTTATTATAATATTATAATGCAAAATACTTTAATAGTAAAATAAGTTCCTTAAGTATTATCAAATAAGTTCCTTAACCTTTTAACTTTTAGGGAGTGACATAACTTGTGAGAAAACAATAACACAAACATTAGTATGCATTAGGTCATCATATTATTGTAAAACAATCCATTTGTTTAATAAAATAAAAAAAGTTTATTATATTATGAAATGACGTAATTAACTGCAAATTGATGCTCACTTACCTTGTAACTGTAACTTGTAACTGTAATCCCTTACAAAGAAATGACTTTAGGTCTTTGTTTCCATTAATTTATGCCTCCTGATCCCTTTCTTTCCAAAGTCTAAATACCTTTACAAAACAAACTTTTTAGAAATACTCCTAAAATAGTCTTGGAATGGGAATTGTGAAGACACTTAAATATTCTATTGTTTATTATACAGTACACAGCTTGAATGGGTGACAGATTTGTGGTCAGTTACGTCAAACGACCCCTCTGCTGATCCAAAAGTGACGTAGAAGCTTTGTGTGTGATTCTCCACATCCTATTCAGGAATGTTTAACTCCACAGTCTCGGGAGGTGTGAAAGTCTTGCAGAGTATTTGACTTCTTAATCCGCTTTTTAATACACTGAATCTATTTAAAATCAGCAGAGCTGTTTTCTGGTGCACTGGTTTGCAAAGCCCAGTGATGAGGACTACTATAGGACTATTACTTTAACAGATTGAACTTCATATTAAAAGATCCAACCTAAATATAAATTTTTTTATTTTTGTTATTTGCACAATAGGTTTTAAGCATAAATGTGGAAGTCTAGTACCGCTTGTTTATTTCTATTGTAATATGCATTGTAGCTCCTGGTATATCATTAAACCTACATAAACTACAAAGGAAACTCCTAAATCCCCAAACACCTCTCAATGCCGTGTAAGGGTTCTGTGCAAACAGGTCTGTAATGCAGAACAAGCTAAAACCATTGAACTATTAGCAAACAAAGCCACGCTGGTGTCAAACTCTTTACCTTTACAGCATCACAGACTCATTCAGCAGTAATCTGTTCACCCCAAACACCTTCATTCACAGCTGTCATGTCTTACACCAACACACATAGCCTTCCTAGCCATCCACCCACTGCTAACAGAAGTTTCTAGAGTCTCGCTGTCTGCTATTGTATGCTAATAGTTATGCCCAGTCCAATCTCAGGGACAGCAAGTATTTTTAATCAAACACAAAGAAAAGCTAAATCTTTCAATGGCACACTGAAAGTCTTTTAAACAGTATAAGGTTTTACACCCTATGCACATTACTTGACCAAAAAGAAAGTTTGAAGGATTTATGCATGAGCAATTTGTATCCTTTAAGGCAGAAGTATATTTCTGTATTCAATTGTATTACAAATGTGACTTATTGGTTATTAACTTCTAAACATATTCTACCATGTTTATATTCCCTAATCATCAGTGAATAAATGCATATCTGGAGCTATATAAATGCATATCTGGAAATCTTTTTAAGCCATGAGAAGTTATAGTTTAAGAGATAGAGATATATTTATAGAGATATAGGCCAGGATTAACAGACAAGCCTTATGTCTTGTCCCAGACTAAAATGGTCTTAACTGAAAACAATGCTGTAATAGCTGTGCCTTTATTTTTTTCTCAAGAAGCACATCGGAAATGTTTTTCTTAATCACATGTTAAAAATACTTAAATATCTTTATTTAACTAAGACCTATCTATTCCTGGCTTAATCTAAGCCTTGTCTAAAAGGGACAGTTCTCCCAAAAATATAAATTATTATTACAATAATTATTTTATTATTTCCTCACCCTCATGTCATGTCAAACCCAAAAAAGACTTTCTTGCTTCAGCAGAACACAGAATAAGATATTTTGCAAAGCGCTGGTTACCGGCACTCATTCACTTTCATAGTATGGACACAAGGTACAATGGAAGTCAATGGGTGCCGGTAACCAGCGATTTGCAAAATCTCTTTTTTTTGTTCCACAAAAGAAAGAATCAAAGAATCAGGGTTTGAATGACATAAAGGTGAACAAATTATGACATCATTTTTATTTTGGGGTGAACTATCCCTTTAATGTTTGATAAAACCCTGGCTAGGAGGTTGTGTACAGAGGGCAGGTGCAATGGTGTTGCCATGCAGGCAGGTGTTTAAGTTTAGAAGGGTGCTTTTTAATACTAGTTGTAGAATAGAATAGAATAGAATAGAATAGAATAGAATAGAATAGAATAGAATAGAATAGAATAGAATAGAATAGAATAGAATAGAATAGAATAAAGCCGCAGGACACCACCTCTCATGCCCCGGACCAGGATGACACTGCCGGATCCACTGATCTCTGCACCCGCTGTGTCTGTCTTTATAAGGATTTTTTTCCAATGAGGGACAACTGTATGTTTGCTTTGTTAAATACTACAAAGGCGCACTAATTTGGATCAGGGGTTTTGTCAAGCAAACTTAATCACTGTTAAATTCACATATTTCCAAATCGTCAAGATATGAACTGATACAGTAAATCTACATAACTCAAACATCAGTATCTACAGGAAACACACTACTGGCTCCACAAGGTCACAGTGTTCTGCTGTTGGCACCCTCAGGGAGATTCTAGAAAGTTCTAGCTGATTCTCTGCATGGCTAATTTTGTTATGTATGAGGTCTGTGTGTGTGTAGATGGGGGGTAGATTCTTCCTCTTCCTCCAGTGTTTCAGCTTTAAAGTCTTGGCTTGTTTGCATTCCTCTCAGTTAATAAGTGTTTGTCTGATCCCAGGGCAGGGGCTAAAGATCACCCCACGCAAACACGCCGGTACCTCCCACGCCTTGCTGTAAAAGAAGGACCGGGAGTGATGCTGAGCTAATGAGTGTCATAAATTTCATGGACCTTCAGCTCATCCATTAACCATGATAATAACCAACACAAATCAGATCTACCACAGTCGGTCATGTGACCCGTCTGCATGCTAATTCACACATACGTTCAATGAGCGTTCAACGGTTTGGCTAACGCTCTGTTGAGCTGCTGATTCACTCTTTAACTGCATGGATTCCAACACATTTCCTGTCGAAAACAATCTTTTGGATCTGTTTTTTGCTTTGTAACCTTCACCAGTAAGACCATACTGATCATATACAGTAGCTACACCAGCTTGGACTAGTGTGGAAATTAAGGAAAAATTTGTTTACACATCAAGTTTCAACTATATGAACACTGTTTTGGCTGTTCATTTACATAAAAACTGCATTTTGAGGGCCAGAAAACAAAAAATGTTTTTAAACAGGTTTCAAAGAGTACGTTTTTGAAAACGATACCGTTATTGTTTATGTGTAAACCACAAAAATGTGAATCTTTGACAGAATTGGCAATGCACGTTTAGATGTTTAATTAATTGTATAAGACTATTTTGAAACCTATTTTGGTGTATGAAACATTTATATGTGTTTTAACAAGTAGATTTCAGTTATTCTTGACAATAAATATGATTATTTTGACTATATTACAAAACTGTGTTTCCAAGGACTATATTATTTGCTTCATTTTTGTATTAAATATAAACTATTTAATTTGACTGTTAACACATTGGCTTTATATAAAAATAATGAGTCATGAGCCAGGATATTCAAGTCAAGCACATTGCATTGTGGGATATTGTATTTCAAGCAGTGGTTCCTGTTGTGTAATGCGTATGTTCACAAAATATACAACATTTTAGGTACATTAAAAGCATTACTTTACATATTAATGTGTAATATACATATTACACATTAAAGAAAAATAAGTATTGATGGACGTATGAAAACAATCAGACTGCAATTCCATTTAGTGCCACTAGTAGTGCAGAAATGACACACTTCACTTTCTTAAAGAAACAAAAGTGTTGATTAGAAAGGACAGGACTGTGGGAATTTACTATAGAACTCTGTGTTTCTCTTCATCGTCCATCTGTTCCAATCAAGTCATTAAATGGGAGATGCAGCAACAAACGGCGGTGCCATTGCTGTGGGTGGACAACTGCGAGTGTGTTTAAGCAGAAAAAGTCCTGGCGGGGCTGATCTGTGAGGGGGTCCCACTTTGGATCCAGCATTGAGCTCTTTTATCAGGTTTTTGTCAGGACGGTAGTTTACCTATTGAAGGCAGCGCCTAAGATATGTAAAGCAGCATCGTTTTAAACGCTTTGCTTCACTGGGAAACAAACAAAGAAATAAAGAAATCAAATTAAAGTTTTTAGGGATAAAAAAGAGTATCTTCCAAGAGTAGCGTTAAAGACCCCCGAGAGGCCGTGCGCTGGAAGCCAACGAGGGGGAGGAATAAATAAATAAATGGATGAAATAAACGGAGCGGGGTGAAAAGAGCTTACTATGCTCTTGTTTGCTTAAAGTAGGCATTTTTTCGTTTCATTGAGTGTGGCCAAGTCCTGCAATCGGCTTGATGCTTCTCCCACCCAGCATTGAAAGGCAAGTCTGGACCTGCCAGTTCAAGGTCGTGCCGCGTCCGCCAGCAAAGCGCACGGCAGAGTCTTTCCCTGGCGACCGCGGCCTTTGTTTATGTTTGTTTTTTCTCTCTCTCCGTCTCATCGCAGTAATTCTCCCTCTCTATCGCACCTCGGGGAGAGTGTGAAGGCTCTCTGGAGGCTCGGTTGAGATCGGGTGTCAGGTGATCTCTGCTCTTACTGCTTTTGTACACGGTAAACGGGTTCCGTTTAGCATCTGCATTGTTTCTGCGTCTCCACAACAGCACATTTATCTTTGACACATAAGCGATAGGATAACCTTGGGCACCAAACCTGTACTTGTAGGTGTCATTCAGAGCCCGGTTGCTATGACGTGTTTATTTTACGCTATACATATACGACAGGTCTGACTCACGGCTATTGTTTTCATGCTGCTCCAGTGCCGGATGGATGAGATGGAGTTCTCGTGAAGAGACTGAAAGCACGGTACCTCTGTGAATACACCAGGCTCACGAGCCACAAACATTCTCAGAAAACAATACCCTACAGACTCATTTAGCTTCGTTAAGACTTAACGTATTGTGCCTTGTTTGACAACATAGATTTACTTAACAGCGTCTGTGAATTATTTGTGTTAAATACTCACTCTTGAGTAAAATAACAGTAGTTTGATTACATCAAATGAAAGATTATGTCAGATGAAATGATTTTAGTTTGCATATGATGATCGCAGGCACAGGTGTAGGTAACACTTTGACCCATTAATATAAAGGCAAGAACTTTAAAGAACTACAGCTGTTGCTTTTTCAGGATATTTAGATGTAAGCTAAAAACATTTAGCATGAATAATGAAAAGGGTTTCACGTCAGAAGAAATGTAATAACCCATTGGAGTCTTTTTTATGATGAATGTAGGCTATGTGCTTTTTGGAGCTTCATAACATTGGCCACCATTCAGTGTTTTTTCCTACAAACACATTTTCTTTACGTTAAAGGAATTCTGATACATAATAGTTGGTTACAGGTGTGTTAGGGTGGATATTCTTTGCCCCAGTCTCTACCAAGAATCATAACAGTAACTATATAGATCAAATAAAACTAAAACTATTGATACTATACCTTTATAAAAAAAATTCTTTATAGTTATTGTTCTTGGTGTAAGTGTGCATTTTATTACACAAAACATCTAGTGCATTATTTCAACTTTAATATAGCAGTTACATTACATTCTTTGCTAAACGAGTACATTTTTGATGACTAATAGACCAAAACCTACTAAGTCTGATTTTGGCCACATGGAATCTTTCATTAGTCTATAAAAGATTTTGGCCACATTGAAATTAGCTGTTGATGTAAATTACTTCAGAAACACACACCTATGAGCGCATTACAGAACAGTGTTGTTTGACAACCATTTTTGTTGAATTGTTTTGCTGACTATGTTGCTTGAAGAATAATATTTTTTTATTTTATTTTTTGTTACTTTTTATTGCTTTGTGTCTATTTTATGAAACCACCGCACTATGCAAATGCAGCAGACCAAAAAGTTTTTGCTATTGGCTGTGTTCCAAAGTTCAAGTTTGTGAACTCTGACCTGCAAATTTGTATCACATGATGAGGTGTGACCAAAAGATAATTGATACGTTATTGCATGACCTTTTCACATTTACATTTAGGCATTTAGCAGAGACTTCTAACAAATATTTACTGTAGAAGACAATAAAGCGATACATAAGGTGGCAACAATCGCACAAGAAGTGCTTTAGCAAGTAATTATGTTTCACAGGTTCAGCTGGAAGAAACCCTGATAATGATCGTATCGCATAATCCTATTTTGTACAATACAGCTTTAAAATAGCAAAAATAATAATAACAGTGCAAATACATTAGATTCCATGATGTGTGGATAACAAAACCACACATGTGAGAAATACTTCTCATTGTGAAAGTCTAGCTGTGACACAACATGGCTTGTTAGCTGTTATATATTCCCAGTAAACCATCTCAAGACCTTCTTGAGTCTTGAGTCTGAGCCTAATAGCTGAAACTGAGCCATTCAATCACCCTAAGAGAAACACTTTGAATCATACCTCTACCCATTAGCAACATGACAAACAGCATTAGAGCTGGTTGCAATGACCAATCCACAGCAGGAAATGGCTTTGTCATGGGGACCTTCTGCAGTCTCACCACCCCCACCATTCACCTACAAAAGAGCATCACAGCTCCCCGTAATGAATAAGGGGCCTCCCACTGTTTCACTATGTATTGTTTTCCTTATGCTTGCTCACTGTGTGTGTATTGCTCTCTAAGCTGGTGATGGATGTCGGATTACTCAGCCACTGGTGTCTCGCTAACAAAGAAACAGTTCTCCGAGAACACACACACCAAACACACACACCACCTACAACCCAGCATGTCATGGCCCACTGCACCTCCTGACCTCAGCGTCTCTGATATCAGCGTTCATGTGGTAATCATGCTTCGCTTCGTTTCAATGTTTCAACTTGTTGAGTATAATGTAATCCATTATACTTTCACGATCTGATGCATTTATGAGATAAAAAAGGATGTTTAACAAGAACAATGGGTGGGATTTATTCCCTGGGGGTTGTTTGGATTGTGAAAAGTGAGGGTTACAGTATATAATGGGATGGAAACAGGTGGTTGGAGGGAAGGAGCTGGTGATGTTGCCTGGGAAGAAGTTATTTTAGAGTACGATACAGGTTTTCAGTACATTTTTGAGTACGTGCAAACTGGCAAAGCTTATGAAATCTCATCAACCAGCATGATAAAACTGGTTTACTGTAATTTGTAGAAAAACAGCAGCATCCCATTCTGAAATGTGAAGGTTAGTGTTCAAAACACAACAATGTTTAAATTCATGGGTGGGTAAATTATTGGAAGACTCAACAGTTGGGTTTGTCCATATCCGACCCAAATGTGAGATAAAACAACCCATTATTTTTCATCAGCGTGTATCAGCAGGGATATTTGGTGGTGTATATGGGCATCTTCATACTAGAGTTTATGGCACTGATCTTTTCATTTCAACGGGTTTGCACCCAAGTTAATGTCCGTCACACCTGTAAAAGAACAAGAAGAAGTATTTTTGCAACACGTTCTTACATAGGCATCCATTGAGCAATTTCAGAAAGGCAGGGGGAAGTTGTGGCAGCTGTCTGAATTTATACAGATATGACTCTTTTCACATCCTCAAACGTGTCCTATGTGCTTTCTCTGATGTTGGCACCCTAAGGTCAATGGACACTCTGCTATTAGATGTCAAATGATTTGTAAGCATACGAGTTTATTTCCATTCTAAATAGTTTATTACAACGCTCCATCTCAGCTGAGCAACTCAAGAGGCCTGTTTCGGCACACAGTAAACCCCTGACGAGAACCAAATAACACAGTTCCCTTGTTGGGGGTTATTAGGGTCTGACTTTGGAAGGTAAATGCACTTTTACAAAGACATACGCCATCACCTTAATAAATCTCAGCGGCCGCCAGACCCCCTCGCTCTGCGCCCTGCCAACCCTCCCTAATCAAACCCCTCCACCCCTGCCTGGAGAGACTGTTATGGACCCATGCCCATTTTGTGCTCGGCCCTCATAACAATAGCACCAGTAGTTACCCAGGAGATCAGCCTTTCAGAGGCCATGTGATAAAAAAGATGTATTCCCCTTCTCCTCTCCCCCTTAACTTCACGCTCCGCCCACTGTCTCTTTTCTCTGGATCATGGGGATCGGTTAAGCACATGAGGGCTGTCTGAAACATCACTGGCCCTTGTGGTACACAGTAGCAAAATGCCAATTGAGTTGTGCGGGAAACGGCGCAAAGCCCATCCTAAAGGCACAGCTTGTCCAGTGGCTGAAATTCACAACAATGTAGTAGACCCGCCCACCTCATCCCAGAGTCTGACGTCTGGCTCGGGCTGATAAATAGGCTCCCATTCCTGTAAAGACCTGAGCTCTCTGATATTTACTCTCTTTTCTGGATGCTTTCTTTAATTGTATATCACTTCTCTGGTGTGACGTCAAACACAATTGGGCAAAATCCAGAATTTAAGAAAGCTCAATTCATGAATGATTTAAAGAGGAATTAACTCCAGTCTGCATTGAATCAAATGACAGATATTGTTTGGGTATTACTCATTAGAAATTCTATTGTATCTGCTAACACGTTATTAACGATGGTCATCTAACAGACATTTTACAATAAATATCTTTGCAACTTAATCCAGTAACCATAACCACAACAAACTACTAAAACTCTAATGAGAGTTAGTTGACATGTTGTTGTGAAGTTACTTCTAGATAATGGAATGTTTAAATGGACTATTAAAAGAAAGTGTGACAAAGTTTTGTGTAGAAATGAAATGTACGATATATGTTGTTTATTCTAACTGTAATTAAACATTTCTCTCAACGAAACTTAAAACTGTGAAAACAGTTACATTGTAACCAAAGCAGAACTTTATTTTGCTGTATAGCAAGGTAAAATGTCCTCAATATTTTTCAAATAAATATTTTTCACATAAAATAAAATTTTAAAGTCACTTTGGATAAAAGCATCTGCAAAATAAATAAATAAATTAAACTAATGTAAATAGAAATGTTTTGGGGAAGAATAGAAACGTGTATAAACACATGTCTGTAATTTAATTCGATTTAAATTCTACATTTTAAAATGAAAAAAATGAATGCTGAATCTTGGTGCCAAAAGACAATTTTTTTCCCTAAATGTTACTGATTTGTTGTATTTTATTTTCAGTTACATCATTTCTTGCTTACGTGACACTTTTCGTTTTGAACATTGTTGTAAAAGACAAAAACAAAGTGACAGGTCTAGCATTTCATCAGTGCGCTCTCCTTACCTGTAGCCATCAGCAAGACTGCAGGATAATACCTGTATCTGGTTTCAAGGCCTCTCATCTGACCAAGCCAACGCATTACAATCACGTGTCTTTACCTGGAAAGACAATTCCAGCATGGATTGGTTTTCCCAGACCTCATGAGGGAGGTGATCATCTGAAGATCATTTGTCAGTATGTTATCTCCCTTCTCGACAAGGAATATTCTGGGTTCAGACAGAACCAGAATTCATCACAGGGTTCAAATAAAACCCATCATGTATAAACACTTTACAATTGAACTTTGTGTTACTATAATACTGTAATGAGAATAAAATTTTGAATGGTGTATATTATTAGTCCTTAATTAAGCTTAATTATGTGTAAAATGTAATTAAATTAAAACATGTTCTTGACTGGTTTCGTGAGATTCACAACAAAAAAATGACCGTTGAACAGTAAGACAATGTCGAACAAAACCATTTTATGTACAAGCCAGTTACTCCACAACATCCCAATATGAATGCCAGGACCTGTTGATGACTGTAAAAGCACTGTGATATATGAGGGCGTGGGACGTCGTCCGCACCGGACCCCACATGGACGAGGCATGGGCAGGACTGACTGGAACTCTGGGGGGTACGAGAATCTCACTGAGCAAAGACAAAGCCCTTACAGCCCCCACACACAGAGAGTGCCACCCCCAAAATAAGACAAGCAGAGTGATGCTTGTGTAAATCACACACACACACACACCATCCTGCTGTATTTGACGTCCCTCCTACTGCATAATAAAAGCAAGAACACAAATGGAGAAGAATCGGCAGAGAGAAAAAGTCATTTTGGGTAGTTTCTGTTTTAGATATTTTGCAAACCCTTCGACACAACATACTGTATAAAACATCTCAGACAAATGCACACAAGATATCTCTCTTTTTTTAATAAAATCAAATTATCAGAGACAAACAAAGAAAAGTTTATGCTCATAATAAACACGGTTGATGGTGTAGCAGAGGTGTCAGTTTCTAAAATAAAGGCAAACAGGTGTAGTGTGAATGATGATTTTAGTTATGTCGATTTGTATCCTTGGGAATGGAAATAAAAACATTAATAACCACTTAGCAATAATTAAAAACCAAGTAAAATTTGTATAATCTATGATAAGTGTGTCAAAAATGTTTCTTTGAAAGACGTTTTGTTATCATCATTTGATTTATATAAATATAATTAAGTACATGACTGAATTTGGACAACTTTAAGTACATGACAACACAAACAGGCACTGGTAACAAGAATAGGTATGTTTCTTCACATGAAAACATTTCAGTTTTGCCAATTATTTTCCTTGGCACATAAATGATGATGAATTAAAACCCAATCATTTATTAATGAAACCCAATTGCATTACTTTAAAAATAAAGAACTTAAAGGTGGTGACATTAGGGTAGTGTATGTTAGTGCCTATAAACAAAAATGATTATTTCATTAAACATACCTTCTACATTAACCTAGTACTAATAATCTAAAAAAGAAAAGAAAAGTCTTCATGAAGAATATCCCACTGTAACACAACATTAGATGTGCATGTAGACAGCTCTATCTATCAGAAGAGCAAGAATTCAGCTGGAAAAGAGAAAGTTTGGCACAAACACTTCAACCTATCAATGTCCATTATATTATACATGGGTAGGAGCCCCTAAATCTCATTCATTATTGCAGTGCAGTTTCTCTGTTACATTTTAACCATATCAGTAACTCAACACTAAGAACACCGTATACTTGTTCTCTAGAAATCTAGATAAATCAGTTTCAGATATACTCTAAACAACATTGATTTTACTGAATGTACAGTTTAAGATGCATTTTTGCACTGCTTGCAGAATTTGTGTACATTTCAAGGATACAATATGTATAAAATATTTTACTTTCTTCACAATTAGTTCATTTCTTCAAATAAAGCAAATAAAGTCTGTCACTTTTGATCCATTATGCAAATTTGGATTGTAAACAACAATAAACGTTCATCTTTTTTATGTTTTTCCAGTGCTATACTGTCCACAGATCATGAATCCAGTGTTGATACACATACACATGATACACACTTTGAACAAATCCTGATTAGATTAGCTTGTAGATCAATGAAGGTAGATAACTTGTCAAATACAAAAACATAATCATAAAAATCAGTATTAGAAATACATACACCTTTAAAACAGGGTTCATGGAATCCAGTATGAAATCATTGGAGGTAAAATGTCTTAACCCTCTTTGTTCTTTTACACGTTTGGGTCCAATGGACTTCATGTAATTGTCACTGATGTCTCACTTTGACATCTTTAAAGGAGAGACTCGATCTTACTGTTCAGATCCCCCGCAAAAGAGTCTCCCAGATCAAACAGCTGATCGATATTGACCGTTGAGCTACAGAGAAAGTCCGGACGGTTGCTTTCCTCCACGTCCGACCAGGGACTCTGCAGAAATGCTGTGGCCATGAAGGTTTCTTCATCAAAGTCTACATCGCTGCTCCTCTGGGTTTCCATCAGCACATGGCTCTCAACCACACCTCCGGGAGCCTCCTGTGGGCTGATATGTGTGCCCCTGACCATCAGGTCATCATCCTGTATGGGGTTTGACGGCCAACCTTCATTCAAGCTCAGTTCTCCATTCAGGGCTGAGTCCAGCAGGGCGTCCCAGTCAAAATTTCCCTTAAGGGAGCTTAAATCCTCCTGCTCTTCCGTGAGCAGCAGTGGGGAGCTTGAACGTCGTTGAGCTTTGCTGCCAACAGTCCTGTGGGTGTAAGGCTGCTTCCTCTTGTTGCCCTTACCTGAGACCCAACAACCAAGCATGGTGACTTCAGCCAATCGAGGGTCCCAGTTCTGATCGGCTCCCGTGGCTTCCTCAAACTCTTTCAGGAGCTGCTGGGATTCAGGACTCACGCATAGACTTCCAGACATCGCCGTGGTCGCTAACGCTTGTCCGGTTTGGGTGTTCATCCTGAGACGGTTCTGAAGAGCTGGGTTGATCTGCACAGGAGGCATTCGACGCTTCTTGTAGGCACCGCTGAGAAGACGTTCTGCGTATTGAGGGTCGATTTTCCAGAACCCGCCCTTTCCTGGCTCGTCTTTTTGCCTTGGGACTTTTATAAAGCATTTGTTCAATGACAGATTGTGGCGGATGGAGTTCTGCAATGATGAAGGGTAAATTAATAAGATGAAATAAGACATCATTACATTGATTAAATTTTGTTTTTATCAAGGGTATCTGGGATGTGATGTCAATTGGTGTTATACTTCTACTTTATTAAAGTATGTATCTTTTAAAGTCATTAAATACCCTTTAAAATTGCTCGACAGGCATATTTTTTCTTTAAGATTTGCTATTGCTAGTCAACGGCAGGTAGTTTTGGAGGAGGGGCATCCTCACTATAGAGAGCGTTTTATTGGATAAACATTTAGAAACGCCCCTTAGTGCAAGATGAGTCATCAATATTTTTGAGATAAAAACACATAGCAAAAACCACATAGGGTTTTTTCACATAAATTTCATTTCATGAGGTCTGAGAATCAAGGTACTGGTCAAACCAAGCACAGCACCACTAGGCAATTACATTTAAATGAAGCACTGACCTCTTAACCTTGGTTAAATATTGTTTTGAGTTAAAATAACACAAAAACTGAGAGAATGTCTGAGTTGTCTCAGAGAATGGCGGCTATGGCTAAGAGGTTAATTAATAATTCACCAACAAATATATCTTTTTAGAAATCCCCCCTTTTTTGTAAATATCCAACTCATAAGCTCATTTCTTCCTTATTGTGTCACTTTGAAAAGCAGATAAAAAATTATAAACATGATTTAAAGGGCCAGACATGCTTATTTAAATGTACTAAGCAACGTTTTTCACTTCAGATGAGTTTATACAACTAAGCTAATAATGCTCTAATTCTTTGTGGTAGTGATCCATAAGCTCGCTAAATACACAAACAGCTTTCCTTTAACATCCACTTTCTGAAAGGTTTTAATTGCTTTCTCTCCAATACACAATCTACTTTAGCAGGTGCTGAGATGGTTTCTTTCACTCTGGGCTGCTCAAACAATAGCAAAACAGCCCTCTTTTGCCCTTTTCCAGATATGCAAATGATGTGGGTCTCAGTTTGATCTATTTTATAAAGGCCGTATACAGTAAATAAGTGCAAATGAGTTTTTATGACGCTGCACCATTTGAAATGTTTAACTTATGCATCTTACCTGCCAAGTGGGGTCTGCATGGCGAAAGTAGCAGAAATTGTCTGTGATCCATTTATAAATGCACGAGAGGGTGATTTTGGTTTTCTTACTGGCCTGCATCGCCATACAGATGAGAGTGGCATATGAGTAAGGTGGCTTGATGTGAGGGTTGGTCTTATAATCGACTTCATCAGGGCAGTGGCCATGCGCAACCAGGCTGGGCAAAGCAAACATGGACGGGACCCTGCTGAAAGACGCGGCCGTGGGCTTCCCCGGGGTCAACGGCATGCCAATGGATGCCGGATCTCCGGCTAAAGGAGACGAAGGTGCATCCGAGCCTACTCCGCTGCCAAAGAAGTGACTCTGGTGATGACTGGATGAGGAGGAGTGTTGACCCCCGCTGGCGTTGAGAATAGAAAACTCCTGGAGCCACTGCAGGCTGGTCAGACTGTCGTCTAGATTGTCAGAGCTGCAGCTGCTGCCGTTGAAGTCGGTTGAGCTCCTGTCCAGCAGTTCTGCCTGAGTGGCCGCAGTGACCACCTCCTCTTCAAGCACCACCGAGCCCTCCGGCCAGGGGTCCGAACAGCTCATGGAGAGCATGGTCTCTTCCCCAGCTAAATCCTAATGAGAAATGTATAATTTAGGCATAATTAATGCAAATAGGATTATTTCTATTGAGGGGGCTTTGTTTCAGATGTAATTATATGTAAATGTGTTAGTAGTTAGTTAAATGTTTTTATGAGGAATGTGGATTTATTTGGATTCCACAGATTATTGAGGTCATAGAACTTTCCTGAAACATTGCAGGTCTTTACAACATCCTATAACTAGGACCAGACAATAGAGAAGATCCTAAACACAACATTCCACTGCAGGACAGGTGCATCAATCACCAGTATTCATATATTTAAATAAAAATCTTAATCTAAAATAAATTAATATATTTTTAAAATGGCATGTTTGCTGTTAATTTACTAATTAATCAATGTTTTTAAAATAAATGTTAAAAATGATCAGCAAGCTATGAGACGTTTTATCGTCTAATTTTATTACGCATCCACATTGTAACATGGGTTAATTATATAACGTTAAGTTTTTTTATTAAGTATTTTAAAAAAACAATATATTAAATACATTTTCTGTTTGTATCATATTTTCATCCTTATTTCTCCACTGTTTTTTCTCTGATAAGTTAAGTCTCTAAAATGTGCCAAAATATATTTTTGAAAAGCTGCTTTGCAACATTGCAAAACTTTTCAAATGTATTTATTTGACTACAATTATTGTAATGAAAAACATGTTTAATATGCTATTTTAAATCAATTACTATATTTGTCATGCATAATCGAAAACCCTTAAATGACCTCACCTGCCTTTATTGAAGGGGTTGTTGAGTAATAAGAAAATTACATCCAATAACACAAAAGCTCGTTTTGAAAGCAACTTTATCCGCGGTAGGTCGATGTAACTCCAGCAGAATGGGAGTGTGAGTGTCGGTTCAAGGTCTCCAGGGCAGCAGCAGCTCCGGGCAGTTTAATACCTGCTGCAGGACGTTTGTCCGGTCACCCCAGCAACGACACGCCCCCCTGTAAACAGCTTCCCGTTCCTCTATTGGTCTGCTGGTTGCTATGGTGATTCGGCTTTTAATCGCTAGTTTACAGGTTCGCTCGTCACGCACGTCAATTTCTAGTCTGATAGGCAAAGAGAAAAGGACACGAGAAACTATCGTTTACATGTGAACGGCCAGAAAAGATTACATTAAATAAACACTTTAAATAGACAATAATGATGAGAAAGATATTTAATATTTTTACATTCCAGTCATCTGTAAACTTTTTCAGCTCATGCCAGCTGGAATGATTTTTTACATTTAATAATTACAAGATATTATGAATTATTGACTACTTGACTTGATATCAACTGTTTGAAATATTGCACTGTAAGAGGTAAATTTTTTTAATAATAAATAAATTAAATACATTAATTTCAAATGAAATGAAATTGAATAAATTGAATTAAATAATGAATAATTATTATTTTGTTAATATAAAAATATTACTGTAACACTTACTTAATTATTGTTTAGAAAAATCGTCCGGTTGTTTATTTTAGTCATATTAAATCATGTGATAATGAATATATTGCTGATTAATTATTTTAGCTGTTACCACATGAAGCACATTTTTAGTCAGACAAAACATTGTTCTATAGTTTGGTGGTGGGTGGGGGACATGTCTGCTTTAAAATTACTATAGTAAACCTGGTCTTAAAACAAGGCTGTCTAGACATCACTTGTGTTTTTTATAATGATGTGAAATAAAAAAAATTGCCATTTTCCCTTTTCTCTTATCCAGATACAATATGATGGTGTAACATGTTGTTTGGCAGTGATCAAATGTAAAGTAACTGGGCCATCATACATCTGAAAGGTCTTTTTATTGCCATCGCTTCTTTTGTAAAGTTTTTTTTGTAGAGCAAAAGCACTCAGCCACACTAATAGAGCCTTGAAGAGGCTAAGCCTTTTTGTATGTTTTTATTCTTCATTTAGTCCCTCTGTGTTACCAACAAAAAGTGCATTTCTTCAAAACCCTCTTCACTAACCGAAGAGATACATTCACTTTTTTAACACTTATTCTGTTAAATCTCTCTTTTGAACTTCATCTCTTAACTGGCGGTTTCATTCATTTAAATGCACCAGTGACTATAAAAGGCAGTGTGATGTGGCATTTGTGTGTAAAACAATGCTTATACCTAATACTTACTGTTTTGAATGCAGTCTGACACCTGAACTTAAGGGTCTTGACAAGGGGGATGCAGACTGTCTCAGTCTCATTAACAAGCATTGTATTGAGAGTAAAGAGACATGGAGGAACAGACAGTTTCTAAGGTCCTTTCCCCTCTTCTCTTAGTGCCAGTCATCCGTGAAATCACTTTTAAATGCATTCCTTATTGTTTAACACTGTCGTGTTTGTTTTTTGGTCTGAGTCAATTGTTCAAGATGGTTGAAGATCTGTTCCTTTTCCTCTTGTTCACAGAAAACAGGAAGAGGGGCTGTTTTATTATGAATAACAAGTGTGTAGGCAGCTTTTGTGATCTACATGTTCGAATTCATTTAAACCAGACCTCACTTCATATGCTTTAATTAATTGATTTTTATTTGTCTTAAGTTCCAACTTCATGGTAAAAATATTGAAGTCATATGCTAATTTAACTTCCCAAGAACTTTTTTGTAATTAGTAATTAATTTCTTAAAACATGAAGTTTTGAGTTGTATTCGTTACCACTAGAGGGCGGCAGCACACTGTACAGCTTGTCACAACTGAGCCTTTGCCAGAGGTTTCAAGTCTGTCAAAGCAACATTTAAGGATGAATTAATTTTTTTGTCCCTTAAAGCCTCTCGTAGTTAGTGCACTTTTTATATATATTTTTTTTTCATTTTCATATTCTTAGTTTTGTAGATGTATAAAATGTAGTGGATAAACATAAATATGATATTTTGTAAGCGTCATACACAATTAAACATGTTCTCATTACGCATAATATAAGAAACAAAATGTCAAAATTCCAAAATAAATGTCATTTATTTTAAAGCCACCACAAGGTCTGTGAAGCAAATGCTAAGATAACATGTCCTGTTAAAATGAAAATGTAAATGTTGATGTGATGAACTACACCTGTGTCTCAGACATCTGTGTAAATTGAAAGTTTCGGACTCTATACATATATACAGATACCGTGCATTATGCTTTATGCAGGATGAATGTGTGTTTTGAAATAAAAAATGAATTTCAACATGAATTTTAGACATAATGAAATTAACAACAGTAAATTTGTCTCGCCAAGGCCATAGAAGCAATCCCAGGGATTGCACATACTCATAAAAATATATGCTTAAACATATGCTTAAAATATAAAAATAACTCATAAGTTATTGAGTTAGTGGAAAAATAAGTTAGTGAATCACATCAACTCTGAAGGTCCTTAAGAACAGAGCAGGAAGACTACATCAACAGTGCTGAAGATGGTCCAAAGTCCCAACAATTCCTCTGAGATCAATCATTCACAGAGAGGACAACAGAGCGCCTGCAAAAA